>SNQJ01S0017763.1:163904-195633 GCA_010110895.2 Picea sitchensis
AAAATGTCTCCTTGGTATATATAGGAGACTAGGAGGTTTAATGGCCTAAAGCCGACATGAATAAAATAACATTACTAATCTAAATTACAACTAATGGCCTAAAGCCGACATAAATAAAATAACATTACTAATCTAATATGCCCTAATCAAGTGGTAATGAGCCAATATTAGGGCTTAACAATCAGGAGTCCCGAAGTGACGAAATACAAAATCCCGAAAACAGACACATCAACAAACCACGTCAACAAACCATATCAGCTAAGGACACATGGCACAATCAGGCAATGACAAGTGTCAAGATGATTCAACATTTCAAGCACATGTAAGTTACGAATCAGAATGACACGTGGCAGGTATTTGACACGTGTCAATCCACATGTGATGTTAGTAGGTTTACCTCACATCGAAACTTTCTATTTCTGAGTTTTACACAGCAAGCAAAAACTCCACCATCACGATGTCCCGAACTTCGAAATGCTGAAAGGGACCATTGTGTGTCTCTAAAAACTCGAAGGGAAAAACACCGAAATCCTGTCAACTGTCCATCTCAGTGGGTTATTTGAACTGTCCGATCACTTCAAATATTTTGTGATCATGAATTTGATAATGCTAGAGTCACGATGACTCGAAAGGGAAAAATCTCGAAATCGTGAAACCCGAAGTCGCAAAATGTTGATTCACCGAAAAGAGAAACTCATGAGTATGAACCATTGATATGACTCCATTTTAGAGTTTCAGATACCATAACTTGGAGGTGTCAAGAATACTTCACCATAGAAATCCCAAAATCCCGAAATGAAAAATTACGATATGCAGTTTCGAACTAGCCGTTGGTCACTGCCTTTGGTCATGTGGGGGAAGGAGCTAGTACAAACAAGCTCCTTTTTTAATTTTTGGGGATCAGGACGTGGAGTGTAACAAATATATACCCCGACACTTCGAGGTGATTGAAAGAGAAGGTGAAGATTCTCAAGGGATCGACTATTAGAACAAAGATTGTTCGTGGAGGCAATAGACAGCTGGATGAGTGTTGGAGCCTGTAACTGCAACAGAATAGTTGATATTGACTGTAACAGAAGATGAAGAATCTCAACTGATGGTGAGGTGAAGGAATTTGATTATGACACCCAGTGATGATGGACACATGGCATGAACCAACAGAGAAGCTAAATCATTTCCATAATGAACAGGCAGAGCACTCGACATGTAGAGGATGCACAAGATGCACAGGGAGTATAAGAATGGGGAACAAAGAAGAGATGGTTGTTGTTGTTGTTGAGAGTGATGCATGTGGGAATAAGGAGGTGGAGGGAAGCAACTGAACAGAAAAGTGTAATGGATGCATGCAGGAAGACAGTGAAGAAGACTGAGCAGCGAAATCTTGCAAAACAATGATGAGACTGGTAAGTTGTTGTTGAACACTATATCACTGTAATAAGTCTCAGTGATTGATATTCATAAAACAGGGTGGTAGGGAGGTGCTAGGGAGGATTGGTGTCCTCAGAGGTTCAAGTGAGTGCTTGAACACAGGGAGTTGTAGCTTCCTTCTAGTTGGTGCTAGAGAAACCAGGGAGTTGGTGCTTCCTTCCAATTGGTGCTAGAGAAACCAGGGAGTTGGTGCTTCCTTCTAGTGGGTGCTAGAGAAAATAGAGAGTTGGTGCTCTCAGCAAGTTGCAGCTTGCAAAAACAGAGGTTGTAGCCTCACAATGAGTTGGTGCTCATAATTGCAAAATAGAAGTTGTAGCCTCACAATGAGTTGGTGCTCATATGTATGATAATGTAAAGAATGTAAATAATAATTTAATAAGTATAAAAGAAGAAGAGGTTTTTACCTGCATGGGTTTCCTCGAGAAAGACCGGCCTCTGTTTCTCATATATGTGATTGATGTTGAATGTGCCATTGCTTATTTCCGCATTATTGTGATCATCATTGAGTGCCTTGTAAATATTTTAAAAGAATCATAATTGTTTAAGCATGGTAACAACTGATCTACCCCCTCCTGCCCCCCCCCCCCTCTCAGTTGTCCAACAACCTTTAGTTAAATTAGCATAGTTCACTATGAAACGAAGCAGGAAGTTATCCTTCGCCTGTAAACCTTGAAGTTGTCGAATGTTGTGCGGGGGATGCAATTGAAGTATTACCTCAACCTTCATAGGATCCACCATGATCCCATGCTCAGAAACTATGAATCCTAAAACATGACCAGACCTAATGCAGAAGATGCACTTGTGAGGGTTCAATCAAATGCAATAATAATGACATCTCTCAAATACTAGTCGAAGGTGAGTTGAGTGATCTACCCTCTTGCGAGAGTGAGTAGCAAGATAATCTAGGTAATCTTCGACAATATGCTTAAGATCATGAAATGCAAAGGTCATGGCACATTGGAAGGTCACTATGGTGTTTTTAAGGCCGAAAGGTAGTTTTCGATATGTAAAGGTACCCCAAGGAAAAATAAATTTTGTCTTGTGTTGATCCCCGGGTTTGATCTGAATTTGATTATACCCTGAAAATACGTCAATAACAGAAAAGACTTCACTTCCTACACACTTGTCAAGAATCTGGTCAATGAAAGGAGTGGGGAAGTTATCTTTAGGACAAGCCTTGTTTAGGTCTCTAAAATCCATACACACACAAACGATTCCTTTCTTTTTATCTACGAGAACGGGATTGGACACCCATTCAGTCAAGGGAACCAGGTAGATGAAACCAACATTAAGTAGCTTCTCTACTTTTTCCTTAATATTGGGGGCCTTCCTAGGATTAATAGCTCTAAGATGTTGCCGATCATGTTTAACATTCATATAGGTTTTGAATTCATGTTTGATAATGTTGGGGTCAATCCTTGGCATCTCTTCATATGAGCAAGTGAATACATCTTTGAATTCCATAAAGAGATCGATGTAGATCTGAATTTCTTCAGGCAAACAATCTGCACCGATATATACGCTCTTAATTTTATCAGGGGTACGAGAGATGTCGATCGCGACGATAGGAGAAATATTCGTCATGTTTCCTTTAGCATAAATTCCATGCATATTTAATGGAACCATGACATGACCAACCATCTCACTCAATGTAGATCTAAATTCATCCCGTTCGATCTTAACAAGCTCCAGGAGAAAATAGGATCGATGATGCATATCGTTCCAAGGCCTATTAGGACTATACATGGCCTCTAATATGGCTTCATATGAAGGTAAAGTATTGTTGAGGAAATAATGTGAACAATATGATTGAGCAACCTAGAAGGGCTCTAAAAATGGATCCACCTCGTCCTTCCACGAGGAGGAAGGATCCAGGTCAACAATAACGTCTAGAATAGCCTTATACGCAACTTCTGCTACTGACAATGGCATTTCCATCCCAATTTGCAACTGAACTTCATACAACATAGTCGGGGAAGGTAGGGTACAAGGTTCATTGAAATACGAACTATGGAAAGGAATGAACCTCATCGATGACAAATAATCACTAGAAATGGCATGAATATGGTGAATTGGTGCCATGAAATCAAAACTACTCATTAAGGAGGAATACATCCTCAGTTGCCTACTGAGAATTATCAATCACAGGGACTGAAGGTCCAACCGATGCACTAGGACTAGTGTGCACAAAGGAAAACTAATCAATCGTCACTATCTTCCCTTCATGAGGAAAATATATAGTGTATAAAACTGACGACACAACGGTTGTCATAGCATAAGTCCAATTACGCCCTAGTAGTAAATTGTAGTCGAGAGGTGCATCAACCACCTCGATGTCAACCTCGATAGTCTTTCCACCTAACTAGACTGGGAAAGTGGGAAGGATCCCATGGGGTCGAAATGAACGCCCATCAAATACATTCAGCATAGTCATAGATTGAGACAGGGTCGAAGAGCCAATGGTTTTACAACATGTTAGGGACATCACACACATCGCAACACCTTCATCAATTACAGTACGTTTGATTGTAATTTTTGTGTACTCCACATGGACTTGAAAGGCCACATGGTAAAGTAAGTGAGGCTTAACATATGTGACATCAAACTTGATAACCTTTGAGCCACAAGGGTATAGAGCTCCTAATGTCTGTGAAGGACACGTCTAGAGCACCTCCAAAGTTGACATTGCACATGGAGTTTGGCCCAAATATTCGACAATTGAATAGTTTTTGGTGGATCTGGCATTAGGATTGTGGGCATAGTGCTTTATTACTCCTTTTGGAATATGCGGTAGAGGTTTCATCTTATCAATCTGCAAGGGTGTTTCTGGAGGAGGAGGAGGCTCTAGACTCTATGAAGAACCGTAATCATGAGATCGAGTGGCTACATCAATATGAGACTTAACCATATTGATGCATAGATGTCCACCTTCATGTGCAGAGGGGTTTTGACTCCCACTCGACTCTTTTCCAGTGTTGGAGGTCCCTGAGGCCATATGCTGATTCTGTGGAAATGGGTTTGTCAACACAATGGGTGTCTGCGATAAGAGCCTTGAGGCTTCCTCGATTTTGGGGAACAAGTGGGTAAGGTGATCATTTTTACAAAGTTTACAAGGAAACTTCACCTTCCACTTCTCTTTATTTCCCTCACCAGCATTATTATTCGATTTATCATTATTATTGTCATCCTTGGCTTTATTATTGTTTTTCCCACCCTTACGATTATTACCTCATCATTTATTCTTAGTCCCTCTTGGTTGTTGGTTACCATTTGGGTTAGATGACAACTATATAGAATTCACATCCGTCGACTGGGTGGTGGTGGAGTACGAAGCCGAAACCTGTCTTGCTATAGGCTAGCTTAGAGAAAAATATTTCAACTAGTTCATCACCAATTTTGTAGTCTTAGCATTTGTGGAGCCTATGATTCCATCAGCATGAGGCCCGAGATTTTTTCTAGGATCGTAGTTTGACCATGATGCATCGGGGATAATTTCATAAAGAATCCCAAATGAGCATATATAAGGTCCAATTGTTGGGTTTTGAAGATTTCTTCTTCCTCGGATGTTACTATGGATATAGAAACATCTTTCGAAATATAAGGCAACAAAGACTTAAGGAGCCATTCCAACAGGAAGTATCTTGGTTACAAGTTTAAAGGTTATTCCACATGAAATCTCCCAACTTACTTCATTAAGCACACTCGATGTACAAGGAGTTGAATTAAGTGTGGAAGTAGAATCAGAAGCAAGAATTTGGAGCTTGAAGGGGTTGAGAAATCTGAGGATGTTGAGGGTAAATGTAAATGGAATAATATCATCAAGAATTAAAGAGGTCATAATGGGAACATGGTTGGAGATGAGGCACTTATTTTGGGAGTTTGATGCATATGCCAATATTCTTCCTCAATACATGATGAACATGAGGAAGCTTCAGAGTTTGGAAATGGAGGGCTACCCCAGGTCAGGTCTATCGGCTTACACTTGCAAGTTCCAACATCTTGAAAACATAACACTGGTTTGGTGTTAGCATCTACGGGAGCTCTCTTCATTGGAATAGTTTCCAAACCTAAGGTTTTAAACTTGATTTGTTTCTATGGTTTGAAAGAGTTGGGAATAGGGAATTCTGGCCATGCAAGCGGATTTTTAATGTTAGAGAAATTGGTTCTCTATGATTTGTTGGATTTAGAAAGCATTGCAGGACCATCAAATAATGGTGTGTGGAATGAAAGTATGCTACCCACATTGCTTATCTTAAACATAAGGAACTGTGAAAAATTGAGAAGACTTCTGGTAGGAATGGACAATTTAATCAATCTGAGTACATTAATTGGTGAGGAAAGGTGGTGGCAAAAAATAATTTGAAAAAATGATAATATCAAAACACATTTTGCAAAATTATTTAAAAATAGGTAAGCAATTTTATTGCACTTAATTTTTGTTATACATGTTATAGCAACATTTGCCTCACCATTGATATCTTGCACAAAGGGCCTTTTTCCATTTCCCTATGTAGACTTTTTATCCCTTTTTGATGAATCCAGAGCTAAAAATATATACATTTTTCCACATATATGCTCCCTAACTGCGATGCAAGATGCGTATACACTTGTTGCTCCATTACAACTCATGTATATAGGGATTTGTGCCAGAAAATACAAACTATGGTCGGGTTTCCATGTCACGACAGAAGACCTCTGATCCTTGGCCTTCCATATACTGGAAACGTTCCAATTCGGCCCTTCAGTTGCATTCTGGAGGCTATAAGAGCACAATTTCAAACTATGGAAAAGAGAGAAAGCATTCAACTTTGAGAGCAAAGTTACTCTGAAGAAATTACTTCATATTGAGTCTGCATCCCTTTGTCCCTCAACTCTGAACACGGTGTTCAGCCCCCAAGCTCTTCCCCTATTGTTGAGAGGACCTCTTTGCCTCTTTCTCATGAGCTTGCCTTTGGTGGAGGATTGAAGTGGTGGGGACCCAGTTGGAAGGAACTTGGTTTCTTGGTTTCGAACCGTGCCGACATGGAAGTCTGTAATGTTGACACTTTTGCTGATCAATTATTAATAGAAATACTCTTTTCTCGTCCTATTGGTATCTTGAAAATATATGATTATTATCCATGGGCGTGTGTGTAATGTTTATTAATGGATTATGCTCTCTTATGTTCTAACCCCTTTTATATCATCTATATATACTTGCTTTTCTTGTTTGTTGATAACTTCTCGTAGGTATAAAGCTTTGGGTCAAAGTGCTCAACGGTGGAACATCATCAAACATTGGATCAAGGTAGGCCTCTTTCTTGTATTGCACATTAGTCTATATAACATATGTTGGAATTGAGTTGATTTCTGTAGTCACATCTGTCTATTGTGGTTTACCCTTGGCCATAGAGAGTTTTTCCCTTGTAATAGAAATGGTGACTCCACTAGGGAGAGATCTTCCTTCTAAGGGTTGAAGTACTTTTTCTTCCTACATTGCTCTTTTTCCTTTGTGTTTCTTGTCGTATCACTGCTTGACAGATCCTGTTCAGTCTGAGTTTGAGTTTTCATCCTTTTACCCTTGCATGGCCTTGTTTTAAAGCATATACGCCCTTTTTTCCTTGACAGTCGTGTATGCACGCTTGTTGTCTCATTGCAAGAAGTGTATATATTCTTTGTTCTCCTAAAAAATCGCGTATACCATTTCCCCTTGCTTGCTTGCTTGGTTGAGTGACTGTTGGGTAGGATTTAAAGGTTGTTGAGCCTTATTAGGTCTCTATAGTGTCTGTTGAGATTATCTGGGATGACAGAAAACCTGTTTGGAGTTGAATTTTTGGGCATATTCTTTCTCTTTGTTTTCTATTTCTAATTTGTCCTTGGATTCTGGGTTGTTTGCTTGGCTACCTGGTATTCTGCTTGAGTTACTGCTTTTATACACAGTAGAATTCATATGTCAATTTGCTTATTAGTCCATGTATTTTCTTTTTAGAATATTCAAAATACAAAAAATAGGCATTTTGCATTGGTTGGCATTCTTGTCTTTGAATTTTTATCATTAGCTTAGCACATTCAGCGAAAGATCGTATTTTACTTTTGAATTGCAGATTTGAAATTGAAGACTGTATTATTTTTGTTAGCATATCATTCATTGAAAAGTTAAAGATAGACTTTGCATTATATCTGTATTTATTTTTTGGCAGAGTCATAACACCATGAGTTTCACTTCCATACATTTTTGAGTAACCATGGCCAATAAAATTTACACTTTAAACTAAAATTGATTAGTCACGATTTTATTTTTAGGGTGCACAAACTAGCTTAGGATTTAGTGCCTTGGAATAGGATTTTGTGAGTAAACTTCTCCAAGGAAATTAAATCAACATATGTGTTTGAGACAGGGAGTTGAGAAGTCCATTGTATATTTGGTAAGATCAGGAGGCTTTGCTCACACCGGAGTTAATCACGAGGTCAAGCGAAGTTAGTTGAAGGGATAACCCCTGGATACTCACCTAGCATCAGAGATATTTATGTGGATTTATTCGTATTTGGGGATCTTGCTAGTTCCCATACCTCTATGAGAGGCGGTGCTTTCAAGGTTTCGAGCTTTGCTACCATGCCCATACGGTGATCCGGACTTACGATTGCTCGCTTGTGCATTGGTTATATAGTGGTTTATTAATTGCTTGACTTAGGCATCTCATAGGTTACTTGTAGGGGTTATTCTGCTTGTACCCTGAGTCATATAAGGGTTGGACAACACACAACCTTTATGGAGGATTACCTCTCTAGGGGGATTTGACCGACTGGTTGTTAATCCCATGAGGGCCCTTATAACGGATTATGTTACCTCCAAACTTTAGCGGGGAGTCTCAGGTCCTTCTTAGACGAGACATACCTTCTTTTGCGAGGGAGGCCACTCAACCACTTTATCCCGTTTGCATGCATATTGGCCGTTTGAATTTTTGGTATGCTCTTTGACTACTAGTTGGCCATAAGATATATTTTTATTTGTGGAAGAGTCATAAGTCATCGTGGAGTCAGACTAGCTTCCTTGCAGGTCCCGTCAGTTGTTACAATTACCACTAATTTTTGAGTCCTTGCCTTCTAAAAGGCGTAGAGTTATCACTAGTGGTACACACACATCCACTTTTCAGACTTGTGATCCCACAAGGATGAGTACCAAGTCTAGTCTTCAGAACACTGGGAGTTCTTTGACTCCCAATCCCACTATAATTAATGGAACTCCTTCGACACCTGCAGCTACTACAGTTGCAATGCCAGAGGCTTACACTAGTACTATGGCTCGGCCTGTAGTTAAAGCTTCATCTCTTGCCTCGAATCCTTTTGGGGGTTTTGGCCACTCGTCGAGTTACAATGTTCAAACCATCCCCATGGCTTCTAGTCTGTTTTCTTATGGTATGCCTAACTTCATCTCGCAGTTTTCAACTACCATCCCAGCTGCTGGCCATAACTCTAGCCTTGGACTTGGGGGAACTACACCTCCTTACACTCCTTCCCCATTTGGTGGTTCTCATATTCCCCAAGTGAATCCTAATGTAGGGAGTGTCCCTATTCTTAACCCCGGGTTTAATCCTTCTATGGTTGGATGGAACAACCCAACTGGTGGATAAGTTCCACCCTATATCCCTATCCCCTCAGTGTCGATTCTGACCAATACTTTTGGCATGATGAATCCACTTCAATCCTCCGGGTTCCCACCTAAAGGAGGTCATTATTACACTTTGGGCACTCCCCAACCTAGATCTAATCTAGTTGGGGGCAGTTTTAACAACCCCCAGCTTGGATCTAATCCAACTAGGGGCAATGTTCATAACCCTTATCAGAACATTCCTATTGGAATGATGCCCAATCCATATTGTATGAATCATCCTGGAGGAGGGTTTTATAATTTCGGACAAGGTTTTGGTCCTCACCAGAATCATGGATGGAACATAGTTCCTAACACACAATCTTTCATGAGAGGATGGGATCAGGTGTCAGAACCCTATATTCCCTTCTTGGCCATGCTTAATCTACCAGATTTGTCTAAACTAATGAATGACCTGGTGAGTCATGACCCCACATGGCCCCCTGTCCCTACCAAACTTCCATCAGACATTCCAAAGTTTGAAGGTAAGAATGGAGAAGACCTTGGTGATCACGTCACTACTTTTCACCTTTGGCACTCATCGAATTATTTAAACCTTGATTCTATTAGGTTACAATTGTTTCAACACACTCTCATTGGAGTGGCATCACAATGGTACATTGAGCTACCTAGGGGGACATATGGGTCATTCCATTAGTTAGTGTTAGCCTTTCTCAACCAATTTCAACTTCCCATTCATTATGATGTTGGCCTTGAACTTTTGTCAACTTTACACCAGGGTACCGACACTCACATCTCGAACCATATCCAGGAATGGCATAGGTGAAAGCGGTTGGTTAAGACTCCTATATCACCGACCTTTCTTCTAGAATCGTTCCTAAAGTCTTTACATGCTCTTATTTCAAAGGACGTTGCTACTTCCGGGGTCTTCAGCGAGGAAGAAGATATCCTTAGAGCCCAGCAATTTGATTTGATATATGCTTAGTTTGGGATGTTATACCACCTTCTTCCAGGTGCACAGCGAACAAATCACAATCCTAGACAAACTCTCATACCTCATGCTTATTTCATTGTAGGGTCCACCAATGTAAAATCCACAGACTTGACAACGAAGTCTGTTGGAGGACCAGCTTCGTCTGGATCCTCGAAACCCATCCAGTCGATGGATGTACATTCCGTGCAATCATCGAAAAACCCAAATGGTGACCAAGAACCATATGGGAATAAAAGGAAAGGTCAAAATAATCGTAAGGGTGGGAATAATAATAATAATAAACCTAAGGACAAAGATAACAATGGGAAACATAATGATAATGTTGGAGAGGGAAGGAAAGAGAAGCGTAAGGTGAAGTTTCCTTGTAAACTTTGTACCGATGACCACCTTACCCACTTGTGCCCCAAACTTGTGAAGGCTGCAAGGCTTTTAAATCTACCACCCGCTATGCTGACGAATCCATTCCCACATAACTAGCACTTAGCCTCAAGTTCTTTGAACGCCGAAAATGCGTTTGGTGGAAGTCAAGATCCACCGTCGCAATATGGCGATCGTGTTTGCATCAATATGGCCAACTTTAAAATTGATATAGCCACCCCCTCTCGAGATTGTAGCTCTTTAAAATCTAGTACCATCCTAGAAGCTCATCCTCCACCCCCGGAGACGAACTTATAGATCGAGAAACCAGAGCCACCACCTCATATTCCGAAAGGATTACTCAAGCGCTCTACCCACAATCCTAATGCTAGAGCTGCTCAGAACTACTCTATTATTGAATATTTGGGGCAAACCCTTTGTGTGATGTCGACTTTGGAGGTACTCCAGACGTTTCCATCACAGAGGAATGCCTTACTTTGTGCCTTATGAGCTCTAGAACCTAGTGGCTCAAAAATCATCAAGTTTGATGTCATGGACATGAAGCCTCGCTTACCCTACCATGTGGATTTTCAAATCCACATAGAGTATTCCAAGTATATTATCAAACGAGTGGTCATTGATGAAGGTGTTTCCACTTGCGTGATGTCCCTGTTCTGTTGGAAAGCTATCGGTTCTCCGATCCTTTCCAAGTCGTCGAACATGTTGACTACATTTGATGGTCATTCCTTCCACCCTCATGGTATTCTCCCCGCCTTTCTGGTCCAGTTAGGTGGGAAGACGGTAGAGGTGGAGGTAGAGGTAGTTGATGCACCTCTCGATTATAACTTGTTACTATGTCATAATTGGACCTATGCTATGGTCATTGTTGTATGGTCTATTTTCCATGTACTTTGTTTTCTTCATCAGGGGGATATTGTGATGATCGACCAATTATCCTTTGCCTACTCTAGTCCTAACGCATCTATTGGACCGTCGATCCCTGTGATCAACAATTCTCATCCAACAAATGAGAATATCGGTGTCAGAATGTATTCTTCCCTCATGAGTACTTTCGACTTCTTGGCACCAATTCACCACATTTACGCCATGTCTAGTAGGCCTGCTTCAGCAGAGAGGTCCATTCCTTTTCTCACTTCCTATTTTAGTGATCCTTGGACCCTACTTTCCCTGACTTCATTGATTGAAGGTCAGTCGCATGCTAGCATGGCTATGCCACTATTGACAGCAGAGATTGCATATCAAGCTATCCTTGACTCTTTCGTCAATCCTGATCCTGTTACCTCACAGACGAATGAGGAGGATCCCATTCTTAGGCACGTATGGGCCACTTCATTATCTTGTTCACATGATTTCTTAAATGAGACTTTTCCTTCGGAAGAAGCCATCCTTGAAACCATGAATGTTTTCGATAGACCTTGGGACGATATGCATCATCGATCTTATTTTCTCCCAAGTCTTGAAAGAATTGAGCAAGATGATTTTCGGTCTACCTTGAGTGAGATAGTCGGTCACGCCATAGTTCCACTTGATATGCACGGTATTTATGCTGAAAGAAATATGGAAAGTATTTATCCTACCATCTCGATCGACATCTCTCGTACCCCTGGAAAAATTGAGAATGTAAATATAGGTGTCGATTGTTCACCAGAAGAGATTATGATCTACACCAACTTATTCAAAGAATTTTGAGATGTATTCATTTGGTCATATGAAGAGATGCTAGGGATCGGCCCTCGTATTGTCGAACATGAAATTAGAACTTATCTGGATGCTAAACCTGTTCGAAAGTGTCTTAGAGTTGTTAATCCTAAGAAGGCCCCCGTTATTAAGGAAGATGTGGAGAAGCTACTTAATGTCAGCTTCATCTACCTGGTTCCCTTGACCGAATGGGTATCCAACCCTGTTCCTATGAATAAAAAGCAAGGAACCATCTGTGTGTGTATGGAATTTCACGACCTGAACAAAGATTGTCTTAAAGATAACTTCCCCACGCCTTTCATTGATCATATTCTCAATGAGTGTGAGAGAAGCAAAATATTTTCCTTTATGGATGGATTTTCAGGATATAACCAAATCTAGATCAAACCTAAGGACCAACACAAGATGACATTTATATGTCCTTGGGGTTCTTTTGCAAACCAAAAAATGCCTTTCGGCCTGAAAAATGTCGTAGCAACCTTCCAATGTGCCATGACTTTCGCTTTTCACGATCTCAAGAAAATAGTTGAATCTTACCTCGACGATCTTGTTGCTCACTCTCACAAGAGAGGGGATCATGTCACACACCTTCGGCTAGTTTTTGAAAGATGTTGTTACTATAGAATCTGGTTAAACCCTCACAAATGCATCTTTTGCATTAGGTCTGGCCGTCTCTTAGGATTTTTAGTTTTCGATACTGGGATCATGGTATATCCTCTTAAGGTTGAGGCAATACTTCAATTCCCTCCCTCGCGCATGATTAGATGACTTCAAGGTTTACAGGGGAAAGCTAACTTTCTGTGTTGGTTTATAGTGATTTATGCCAATATCACCAAGGGTTTCATGTGCCTACTAAAGAGAGACACCCTGTTTATCTGGGATGAGTGAGCCCAGGAGTCTTTCAACGCCTTAAATAAAGCCTTGGTATCGACTCCTCTGCTGAAATCTTCTTATTACAGTACATATTACTTGTTATATATTTCCGTGTCCGAAGATACAATTGGTATGGTTCTAGTTCAGGAGGATGATGAGCTCCATGAGCACGTCATCTACTATCTCAATCAAAATTTAATCGGTCCTAAGCTTAATTACTCTCACGTTGAAAAGCTAGCTTTGGCTGTCGTTCACGCAGTCCAACGTTTACGACACTATATATTTCTTTGCAAAACTATTGTAGCCATTGATGTTAATCCATTTCAATACGTCTTCACTAGGCATATCATAGGCAAGAAATATAATAAATGGATTATCATCTTACAAGAATTTGATCTCGACTTTGCTTCAACCAAGTCCAAGAAGCCACTAGTTTTTGCAGAGTTAATATTTGATTTCCCAGGATTAGACGAGGATGTTATCCATGTCAATTCATTTGCAGACGAACACATTTTCCTTGTCTCGTCATCTGACCCTTGGTATGGAGACATTGTTTTATATCTTCAAACCTTGAATTTCACTCAGCATCTCTCGTGATATGATCGACGGTGAGTTAGATACCAAGCCAAAAAGTACACCATTGTCAGCAACACTTCGTATTTCCAAGGAATATATAGTATCTTACATCGTTGCTTAACTCACGAGGAAGCTGAGTTAGTCCTAAATGACTGTCACAAAGGGGTTTGTGGTGGTCACTTATTCGGGCTTGAGACAACCCAAAAAATCCTGCGAGCTGGTTACTTTTGGCCCACCATCTCTAAAGATTGCATTGATGCGATTAAGAAGTGTCACCCCTGCCAAGTGTTCACTCGGAAAATGCACTCGCACCCAACCCCTTTTCACCCAATCATTATCGTCGGTCCCTTCACCAAGTGGGGGGTATATTTCGTCGATTGCAACCCAACTTCAACTGAGGGCATCAACACATCATCGTGGCTGTCAACTACTTTACCAAGTGGGATGAATCCATGCCTACTGTAAAATCTGATGGGAAGACTATAGCCTTCTTCATGTTCAACCAAATTATCGCCCGGTTCGGTATCCCGAGTGAGATTGTCACTGATCATGGAAGTCACTTTCAGAATGAAATGATGGTAGAAATAACATCTAAGATGGGGTTTAAACATGGTCACTCATCTCCTTATTACTCACAAGAAAATGGACAAGTAGAGGATGTCAACAAGTCTCTCAAGACCATCTTGCAAAAAATTGTCAGTCAGAGTAATTCCAATTGGCACATCATGTTGTATCTCGCACTTTGGGCATATCGAACCTCGGTTAAGACTGCCACCAATTTTTCCCCTTTTCAGTTAGTGCACGATGTGGATTAGATACTTCCCGTTGAATGAAAAATCCTTTCTCTCAAATTTGCAATCGAGCTCCTACCTGACACTTCATATTTAGAGCGACGCTTGGTGCACCTAGAAAGTCTTGACGAGCAGCGTCGAGACACCTTTACGGCTATTGAGGAAAAAAAAAAACATGTCAAGGTTCAGTATGACAAGTATGGCTATCCCCGGTTGTATACCAAGGGTGACTTGGTCCTCTTGTATGACCAAGCCAAAGAACCGCTAGGGGCAGGCAAGTTTAAACCCATGTGGCATGGTCCTTATATCGTGCGACATGTTCTAGAAAAAGGAGCCTATGAATTGGAAGATTATGAAGGGAAGAAATTGGTCGAGCCCAGAAATGGGCTCTACTTGGAAAGGTATTACGCTTGAGCCTTGGGCTTGGGCGAAACCCTTTGTATACTAATGTAAATTTAGTTTATATACATTTTTTTCTTTTTGTCTTCGACTTGCTTATCGAGTTTTCCCTTTTGGTTGGAAGATGTCAACGAAGTCTTCAGTCTACCTAGGATACGCAGACGGAGCCAGTAATCATACATGGAACTTGGCTTCCTCGGCTTGGGTTTTTTACTCACCCGAAGGTCTACTGGTGTCTTCAGGTGGTGTATGCCTAGGGCCATCCACGAACAATGTGTCCAAATATAGCGTCGTCATAGAACTTTTGCGCGATGTTATATCACATGGTATTCACTCTCTAGAGGTTCACCTGGATTCTCAGTTAGTCGTATGTCAGTTGAACATTCGTTACCATGTGCGTGATCCGACGTTGCTCTATCAATTCCTATGTGTACGTCTTTTATAACGACAATTTGATTTTACTACATACTTTCACATTCCTAGAAGTTCTAATCATGTATCTGATGCCTACACTAATTATGTTTTAGATTGGAATTTGTCACATTAATAAAGAAAAGAAGACCATTAAATCAATGTACACATTGTAAGATATGAGTAAAGCCGAAGATCCCTCTTTATATATTTCCAAAAAATATGGTGTAAATATTACAAAATCGGGGCTAAAACCCTCAAAATACATATACAGCCAATATACATGTCCCATGACATCTACACTTGTGACATCGGATGTGTATCATGATAACAAACCACAATGTTTGAGATACGCCAAAAGAGTCGTACCCATGCTCTAGGTACACCAACAACCTGTCGCTACATGGCTTCAGGTAGATCCTCCACCTGAACCATAAGAATCCTCCATGTCAGACGAAACAAGTTACCCTACACGTTCTATAGGACTCTCTCCACTTCTCCTCCCACTACCTCATCTCCTCAGTGCCTCTGCCTATGTCGTAGGAATCCCTCTGACCATTGTAGACCCATATCTGCAATCACACAAGTATCGAGTTAATATTTAAAACACCATCCAAAAATATTCTTGTTCTCTTCAATACAAAAATACAAAAAAATGAAATATATAATTTTTTTTTACCGATGGCACTGTAGGCGGATCCTGGTGGAAGAGGCATATCATGATATCCTCTCAAATTGATTCACGCATAGGGATAGTCATCCATAGCTATGATTTGTCTCCACCACCAGAAGAAAAAATCGTCATTGTAGGGTGTCACCACCCTACCTCCCCCCTGTTATCTCATGACCTCGATCCATCACGCCATAGCTGGATCACGTGGTCCTCTAGGAATGATCTCCACTCTAGGTCCCAGACCTAGAAATCACTCGAAAAAGAAGATGCAAAGGATAGAGGCAAACCTGAAGTTTCACTTCCCCCCCTGTTTGCACTTTGTCAAGTGACCTTTCATGTTGGTCAACAGTGAGGTACACCAATCGTAGACAGTGAGTCTCGCACACTCCAGTGCATAAAACATAAGTGGTCTCGATGCTTGATGCAACGAGGACAATCCTATGATATTGGTAAGAACGAGCATAATAATCTTCAGGCTGAGGTTACCAATAGACCGGATGGGGATTTGACTTCCCACCATGGGAGTCCTTGCAGCACAGTGGGCCTCGATGTATTCTTCGACCTTCATCCCACTCCTTGTCCCGCATGACTTGAGTTCCACAACCTCTCCTTGGCGTGAAAGTCCAGTCAAGAAGTAGATGTCCGCTACTTCGATCCTTAATGGTTCTCCATCAAGGATAAAGCTCTCGCTATCGGGATCCCAATAGCCCACCAACATTTCCAACAACCTCACTTGGGCCCTCATTCCTTTGAGAGCCCAAAACTTGCATAAACCACATATTTTTAAAGCTGCTTGAGCCACTGGATCTCGATCCATTGCTGCATCTACCTCCTCATGCTCTCTCTCTCTCTCCATTCCAACACCATCTTGCAAAACACCAAATCATTTTTTGAGTTAGAAACATCTTTTTTTGCCATTTGTGCACGTATATGTGGTTTATTTACAAACAGTCATGGGTAGGGCCTAATATATGGCCCATGTGGTTCACACAGGGGCGTAACTAATCGTATATGTGACCTATTCAGAGAAACCCGCGTATACCAAAAAACCCAATTTGCGCCCTTAAAAACTAACAAAATAGAACCTAACTCAAAATTGTAAACCATTGAATTTGAAGAGGATGGGATGAAGAGTTACCTGGTCTAGAGAGTGCGTGATTATGTTGCCTATTGCTCCCGCGATCATCGTTTGAATTTTGGAGCTGTTTTAGTCCAAATTTCACTATTTGGGTAAAAATGAAAATGATACAATAAATTTTGATTTTATTACTATTTATAAGCCATTTTTTACCCACTTAATATAGTTTTATTCTATTGTTTTTTCTAATGGACTAATTCAAGAATGGTTTTAAGCCGATTTTTGTAGTTTCGACTCAATTTTCTTGCGGATTTCAACGTCATGGTTGGTCGTTCGTCTCCTCTGGCAGGTATATTCATAACCTAGCATATAAGATAGGTATCTAATCCATCGTACATTTTTTTGCATTATCATTCGACTACTGCTTTTTACGCCTTAGGTACGAACCCATTTATTGCGATGCATAAACCTCCATCTGCTATTAATAGCATCGTTAATAAATGGTAGAGACTTACCAAACATATGTACCCTAGTTAGAACCTCTTTGTCATTTGGTGCCCATGCCGAGTTTTTTTTCCTTAGGACCAGGAATCCATTATAATTCAATACGTGACTTTACAATGAGCCTCATTTCTCATTCATGCACACACAACCTTATTACCTGTGGACTCCCAATAACGAGTCTTAGTTAAGCTCTTTTCCGACTCGTCTAAAAACTGAAAATATCACCAAGTGATTTGTCCCTTTCACACTCGTTAAAATTGGATTTGAAAGATCATGAGTCCTAGTTAAGCTCTTTTCCGGCTCGCTATCAAAAATAGAAAAGATTGCCGAGTGAACTTGTCTTTTTCACACTCGTAAATTGGATTTGAAAAGACATCTATTTGGCACAAGTTTACCGTTTTTCACACCAAGTAGACTAAAAGATATAGAAAAGGACATTTTTTGGCATTAAGTTGTGATTGCATCTCATTCCCTCGCTTGTTGTATTGAGCCTTTAGCCGGTTCTCGCTTTGTGTTATAAACTGTTGCTTAAGCAGTTTGCATCCTCAACCAAGCAGAGCCTTGGTTTTATCCTTCACAATTTGACACCCTATACCCTGGAGGAAACATCATCCCGAGTGTCCATCTCCTACATGCATTTCCTTGCATTAAGCATAGGTATGTTCTACTGTTGGAACTAGTTTTGCTTACTTGCGACACTCATTCCCTCCTCTATATCATAGCATTCATTTGTTATGAAAAAACAAAAAACGATGGGCGGGAAGGCAATACTATATTTTAATTGGCAGTAGTCGTGTCACCTTTGAACAGAGCACAAAGTTATTGAGTCCTTGTGTCATCCTAATTTTGGGTTTAGCATGGCCTTAGGAAGTTGATCTCACTACAGATTTTTCTCTACCGACTGGTTACTCTTCCAGTCCCTATAGAGAACGTTATTGATGCCTCCTGCATCTAATTGTCACATCATTGAGTCCATGTTGTCGGAGTCCACCATATGTCTCATGCTCTTCTTCAAAGGAAGTCTATCAACCTGTGTCAGCCACTCCTCATAAATATTCACTTTGCATGTCGTCCATACCCTCATTTTGTCTCAGAATCACATGACACTTTGGTCTTATCATGCACCTTGGCCCTACTTTCCTCATTGGTAGGTCACCTTGAACCCAACAATCGACATTTCATCATTGGTCGTTGACTGGGTGGTTTCCCTTGTGTTTGACGGCAAGACATCTATTCACACTTTGGGATTCGTGCAGTGTCTTGGATACCATTAGCCTTATTGGTGGTTTCCTCACCTTTTTCAACAATTTTTCATCATTGGATGCTATTCAGAGGGTCCTTTTCAAGTACCGCTTGCATTTGGCACACGTGAAAGACACATAGGGTCGTTGGTTTGTGAACATGTTCTTCATCTGATCTCCACCAAATCCTGAAGCTTCTTCTTTGTTCCTCATGCTGACTGATGAGAGATGCCTCAATTCTCTCCTTTCAGTGGGTCTCTTTCCATCGACTTCAGCTCATTTATTCTAGATATGGGACCTAGAGTTTTATGATTACCTTGAGGCTTGCAGTCATTAGTGGCAGGCTCTCTCGCCATTGACAGATGGGAATACATCAATGTCTCTTGATCAATGGATATCTCAAGTATTCGACACCAATTCCTTTATTCACATTTGTAGAGATATACTCAGTGCCTTGATACCTACTTTCATTATCGGTAGCTTGTCTTGCATTTGTTAATGGTATACTTCAATGACTAGTAATCAAACGATGTCTCATCGTGTTCGACCTCAACTCATTTATTCACATGATGTAGACTTGCACCATTGGCGGATAGTGTAGAAGACTTGAAGACATCACTATGTGGCCACAACTTTCCTAATTTGTTGCTTCCATTTCATTGGACCAGTACCTATTTGACTTCAGTGATCATGGGAGATCAAATTGTACTCCATGGTATACAGATATCTTCAGATTGATTTTTGATATTGGTTTCACTAGGCCTTGTTCGTGACTATGACATCTTTTGGTATATAATCACATTTGTATTTGCCTATTCATGGCCATGAACAGTTGCTTGGTATATTTTCCACATGGATCTGCATTGTATTGTTGGCAGCCATGCATGAAAAGTCAGTACATAATGTAATGAGCAATTGAGTTCGTCCCATGCTTTGATAAATTCCCCTATGAACTTTATAAGGTTGCATGGGATTTTGTTAATCCATACATGTTATAAGTTTACCACAATGCTCTTAGGACAAGTTCCCTGGGATTAGAGATTAAGAAGGGGTTGATCAAGTTCATTCTCAAGGTTGGGGACCATGAATTGTTCAGAATCTAGAGGCCCATCACCCTGCTCAATACATCCTATAAAATCTTGGTCAAACCTATAGCCTTGCACATCAAGCATATTCTTCCCAAAATCATTTGTCCATAATGAGCATTATTTGGTTTGGACACTTTGTTTATCAATATTGACTTTGAGAAAGCCTATGACTGAGTGGAATAACCCTTCATTCTTGTGATGCTCAAAGTCATAGGACTTAGTATCCAATTCAAAATTAGTGTGGAAACCTTCTTTACTAATTCATTGGCTTGTTTCTTCATTAATAAAAGAGAATGTGAACAAATGGGACTATTTCAATAAATTAGATAGGGATTCCCTCTGGTGTCATCCCTATATGTTTTGGCTATAGAGGGCCTTTTCTATCTACTTTGTTGTAAAGTCAAACATCAACTACTTCATGGGACTCACCTCTCGAAACCAAAGATCGGGCAGTTGATTAGTAGAAATTTCCTAGATGACTCCTTCCTAACAATTCTCAAGGAGAAACCCTCATGGATACATATGGTTGAGTGTTTGGATACTTTTTGTATGGTCTTGAGATATAATATTCAATCAACCAAGAGACAATGCTACAAGCATAGCCAATGACCTATGCCTGAATTATTAGCCTCGTAAAATTGGACTTGGATACAACTAAGTCAATGTGCTCCTAGACATCATCTAGTGAACCAATTTGTGCAATAAATTGTAGTACACTGAAATATTTTTCTTGGTGCATTTCAGTTTATTACATGCACTAGTCCATATAGTCATGAGAAAAGCAATTCATCTGCATTGAAGTTTCACCTTTCTTGTGGTGCATTGATATAGTTGAACTACACTGGTAACCAATTAATCTAATACAAATCCACAACTTTCTACTTCATATATGTGATATATTCATAATTCATTTTTTATATTTGCAACTTTCAGCCAATTATTCATCATTTTCAAGTATGTAGATTTCCATTCTAGCACCTTCAAGGGTATTTTTGGCTAAATTTGGTACTCAAGCTATGAATATAAGTTAACGAGCCATGGAATTGACTTATTTTGATCATCTTTCCATGGCCATTTATCTAATGAAAACCTTACACCCTACCACCCTTGAACCAATACATCTACTAAACTATCAAATTTTCTAGCCATTACTATTTATTAATAAATTAATTGTAATTAATTGATTTGGAAATGTTTTATAAGTTTTTATGATTAATTATTTGAGTTTCATTTATGTTTGATGAGTATGTGTTAGTAATAGGCTTGTTGATGAGCTATCGATGTTGTCTTTTTCTTGTTATGAAGTTTATAACCCTTACAAAATGGCTACTCATTTATTTCATTGATGAACAAAGCAACAATACTTATGAGCATTATTAAGTTTTTTAATTCAATGAACAAATAGGTCATGAAGTCTTTTGGAATCCACACATGTTGTATGATCATGAAATTTGTTAAATTTAATAATCCAGGTGGCAACCATTTAGTAGGTAATAAGGTTGAATTGACCCATAAATGATTCAATTCATCAAGAAGGAAAATGAGCCTAAGAATTCACCTCTCTAGTAGGCCACCCATTCCTCTAACCAAGAAGAATGGTGTTCCCAAGAAGTCATTTATTGAGAAACTCAGTAGCCTGATAGTTAATTGTTGTGAGGAAACTAAAAATTCTTGGGGGGAGGGGGAGGGGGAGGGGGTGTGGGGAATAATTGGAAGGAGTGTTGGAGTTCCCTAAAATCTGTCTTAAGGGATCCAAGAGCTCTCTAGTATATATCTACCTACTTTCAACTCAATTTTGGTTAGGTTAAGAATTGTGAGTTGAAGAGTAGTGTTGTAATATTCAAAACAATTGTATTAATAAAATAGTTATTATTACAAAGTTTAGTTAAAGATCATTATAGGGGTTCATTATCTCTCTTTGAGTAAGGGCCCTCTTGAAGAGTTTACTAGTGAATGCACCTTTTCCATGTATGCTTTTGTGATTGCATTTACATCCTTAGCTATGTATGTTTTGTAATTTTCCATTCTATCATGTTGACATGGAAAATTGTCTATTGTCAAATTAATGAAGATTGCCCAAAGCTAAGGCCCAATCATCCTTCTCTTTGTTTGGGGTAGCAAGCTCCTCCATTATGTTGGCTCGACTACCAATACATGGATTTATCATCAAGTTAATTGAAATCTAAATCTCAAATGCAATCCTAATTCTAAAAACAAAATTCAATTCTAAAACTAAACACTAACATTAAGGATTTAAGAACAAAGAGTGAATATGAAATGCACAATTATTTTAGTCATTAAAACATAAAGTAGTTTACTGAATATTAATGATAGAAACATATGGCATAAACAACCATAAAAACCAAGTTGGATTTCAATTGAAATAACTAGTTACAATTTTACACTCATAAGTTATCATAAGTTAACAACTTACTGAAAAACAATAACAAAAATTAATTATAATTGCATGAAAAAATTCTTTAGCAAAAGAAAACATTCTTACATCCATTCTAGCATAAGTGAGTAAAAGAATAATCCCACACAAGAGCATATACCATAACAAATCTCCAAAAGTGGCGAGGGTAGCTTCTCAATTAATCTTGAAAATAATTTATAATCTCAAGCAAAAAGTCATTTCTTTATATAGCATATACCTTATTTATACAAGGTTAGAAAAGGGAAGGAAAAACACTTCAATTCCCTTGACTCTTAGTATCCCCACTAGATTAGAGGGTACTTTCTCTTTTTATTTTTTATAATTTTCAACATATTCTCCAAGCCTCAAAATTTTAATCAAATACATCACATCACTTTGAGGAAAGTGATGTTGTTTAAAAAGTACCTTATAAGAGGCAATACTTTGACTTATCCCTTTTTCATATTTTTGAAGCTTGGGTAATATAGTATTGATCAACGTGATATCCCTAGTAGGTTCCTTTACATGTGCATCACATCACTTTGAGGAAAGTGATGTTCTTTGAAAAGTGCCTTAGGCAATACTTTGACTTATCCCTTTTTCATATTTTTGAAGATTGGGTAATATAGTATTGATCAACGTGATATCCCTAGTAGGTTCCTTTACATGTATTTTTATAGTTTCCTCATTAATACTTAGGAGGGAGTGGATGCTTTATTTATTTGAACTAAGCTATCCTCCACCCATGTCTAGAATACTTTAGCATGTGGAAATAAATTATATTTTGCTTCAACGAATGGGAGATGGCAATTATTGGCCACATTATTTGTCACTTGCCACATTGTGGCACAATCATTCATGTTGAATTCCTTTGAGAGAATTATGTGACGAATCTCTTCATTATCTAAGACCATATTCAATTCCTACAAATTTATTTCAATGAAAGTGGGTATTTCTAGAGGAATCTTTTCAAGATATGTTTACTAATCATGTGAAAGTTTCCAATCCTAGATATGGATATGAATGTTTGAAATATCTTGGATTTGAACTTGTAGGCACTGAGCTCCTTCATAAAATTTTCTTTACACAACATTCAATTCATTCTAAATTTTTAAGGTATAGTCAATAAAGGCATAGATGTCATACTAGGCACTGAGCTCTTTCATAAAAATTTCTTTACACAACATTCAATTTATTCTAAATTTTGAAGGTATAGTCAATAAAGGCATAGATGTCATACTGGATGGAATTGTAGTATTCAAATTGATTTTCTAGAAATGAAATATTATCCTTATATGCCTTCATTTTCCTTATAATATGAATTTCTTCATGGACAATGGCATGTGTAGTTGCAAGTCCGGTAGTAGTAATTGATTTGAGGTATGATTTCCTTGTGTCTAACACTACAAATTTAGTGGCAGTAATTGATTTGAGGTATGATTTCCTTGTGTCTAACACTACAAATTTAGTGGCAGTAATTGATTTGAGGTATGATTTCCTTGTGTCTAACACTACAAATTTAGTGGTGAGTAGCATTTCTTTATCATAGATTATTTTTTCTATGTTTATGAGTTTGTATCAGCACCTACTTCATTTTCCTATTAAATGTAAACATTTCTAGGCTGGCCACCTCATCAACTGGTGTACGAATTGATCCTTCTTCCACTATGACCATCTGAAGCAAAAGAATTAGCAAATGTCTTAGGAGTGTAGAATTCCACAATACGTTGTTGGTCTTGTATTTGAGTATTTCCTTCATTTTTCTGATTTTGATGTTTATTTTCTTCTTCTTGTCTATTTTTCTCTGCCTCGGCTTCATCTTGAGATTTTTTCTTCAACTCTTCCTATATTCCTCTTTTCTTTTATGCTTTGGCTTTAGATTCTTTTTTAGATTGTTCTTCTTTTCCTATTTTTTTAGCTTCAACTTCAGCTTGTATTCTTGCTTTAGCTTCTTTCCTTAATATGTCATTCTCAACATCTAGTTTATCCTTTTCATCAACTTATTGTTTCTTTTTGGCCTCTGCTTCCTCTTTCTCCTTGACATCAACTTCTTTCTTCCTCTTAAATTTATCATCATCTTTGGATTTAGCTTCAACTTCTTTTTACTTTTCTTTTTCTTCTTTCGTTGCCGCTTTAGCCTGTGCTACTACTATTTTCTTAGCCTCGTCATCTGCTTTGTCCTTTTCAAGTTCTTCTAATATCTTGTTTTTTTGTTCCTTTCTCTTTTTTTGTTTTTTTGTTCTTTTCTATTAAATATCTGACCACCAGAAGGTATCTGAGAGCATCATTATGGATATATGACTTCTTCAAGTTTTGTGCTATCTCATTTTCCTCTTCTTCATTTGGATATTCAACATCGAGCAATCCTTTCCATCTGTTGTAACATAAATTTATATCGCCAAATTCTTGAAATTTCACAAAATTTTGCGATGTCCTGCCTATACTTGTCATCTAGAGCTTTCAATCCTTGGTTTAAACAAGTCTTTGTTGTAATATATCTTTGTGAAACTCATCTCTTTTAAAAGCTTTATCTTGAATCAGGGTCTTTAGAGGAGTTATGCTTGTCTCTGTGTGATCACCATGTCAAGTTTGGTCTTACTCTAAAACCAATTATTTTATTCAAGCATATTCTCATTTCATAAAATCAATTTCCCAATTGTATCTAAGTCCTTGTTTATTTTCCCATCTAGAACCATGTTAAAAACTTAAAATTGTTATTTGAATTGGGTCTTTAAGGACTTAATTTTAATAATAATTAAAATTTAATGTTGTGTGTCAAATTCTATGAGTATTATTTGATAAATATATACTCATTACCTTTTGGGTTTGATATCAAATTTGGCATTCTTATGATGATTACATTACTTACAATTCTTAACCTAAGTCAAAATGCCAACTATGCTTAGAATGTTTATGAGGGAAAATAAAGTTTTACCAAGTCATACGTCCAAAGTATTACCATGCACCTCAGTCAAGCCAAAGTTCAAACAACCATAGTTCTCGCTAGAAGCAGTGGTATTGGGAGCAAGAGATTTAAGTGAAGGAGAGATCAATGGCCCTTATTTGATCACAGCCCCCAACATGTTCGACATTTAACTAAGGGAGGGGTCGCGAAACTTAACCATGGCTTCAACTCAAGTGACGTGGACGTTGCAGGTCGTGGAAAATTGCACTTCCACCCCCTTCGTGGTTTTCAAAACCCCGAAGGACCCCCACAATTGTTATGGTACATTGATCCGGAGGACACATGTATGATCAGATTGGACAATTGGTGGATTTGATGGCATGTGTTGTATCTCGCTGCATGTAGATATTGTTTGTTCTTGTTTAGTGGGTTTCCCCTCAATGAGGAGAAGAGCTAGAGTAAAATTAATTATCTTGGTTTGAAGTCTCAATGAGAGGAACGTAATGATTTGTTGAATAGAATCATCTTAAGAACCCTCAAAGAAAACGAGCGCCTTTGAAGATATTTTGCAAAGTAATTGTATATATTCTTTCTAATTCTTGTGATGATGGAGATATCGCTATCCACGAAGCTATTGAAGCCACACAAAATATATTAAGGGAAAATGTAATTAGTTTTTATAAGATGGATGAATATAGTACACAGACTGTGATATTTGAAGTGGGTACTTCAACCACTAAATCTCAGATTCTGGATCTAGAAGCCAATGAAGGAAAACCTAAGTTTTTTCATCTCCTTTGGGTTAATAATTCAGGTCATCAAAGATGCCAAATTGTTCTATAAAATCATTTTAACAAAATAGTGAAGTGTCATGGAATGGGTTTGACATATGCATGCATGGGTATGACTTCAAGATCAGATGGTCCAGCTTGTTGAGATTTGGGTACCTTGGAAAGTGGTCCCCTTGTGTTTGTGAGCCTCTAAACACAAGAGGGAAATAATTTGTACCATGTACCATGTACTTTATGTCTAATTTCACTTTGACTTAGGAGATTTAAGTCAAAAGTGAAATTTGGTCATTTTAGCCTAAATTGGCAATTAATTCACTTTGTGGGTGAATTGAGGGACATAAAGTGAAAATATGGAAACCTAAGTAAAGTGGGTTTTGAGTTGAGATTCTTTTGAGATGATCTCAACCATTGATTAGGGATGAGATGAGATTATCTCATCCACACATACTTTAGGTTTCCTTATGCTTCCTTAAGGAGGGTGCAAGGGCAAAGGAGAGGCTCATTATTCCTTGTTATCTTCACCAATAGATTTGGGAGAGGAGAATGAGCATGAGGTTGGAGGCATTGAGTGAGGAAATCTTGGGTGCTTCTACATGGAGGAAACCAAAAATCTTAGTCCTTCATTTATTTGTGAAGCTATTTCTTGCTAGGAGGAGGGTGCACTTGAGGAGGAGGGCGCACAGCTAGTAGGGAGGACTTGTAGAGGTCAGTTTTCTTTGAGGACAATTTTAGTGGAGAGCTACACCATAGATTTAGAGTACTCTGAGAGGGTTTCTCCATCAGAGCTTCCAGTTGGCAAAGAGCTTCAGTTCAGTGGTTTTGGCAACTTGTGAGGAGGGTGCACCATCCTAGGGCATCTCTACCATTTGGGCTTGTGTTTCAGCTTGGTTCAAGTTTCTATTGTATCAGGTTCATTTGTTTATTGTACTTGTTGTATTCCACCTTCTTTTCTCCACATTTATACACTCATATTCCAAACTGGTTTTCCCCGGGGGGGTTATCCAGGGTCATGTTTACCAAAAATACCTGTGTTCAGTTTTTTGTATGTTAGTGTTTAGAATATCATTATTTCAGCTCTAAAAGATCTCTAGGTGCATTACATAGATTATGGTATGCATGTGCTAACATTTTATGACAAAAAATACATGCTAGAGCACCTTAATGGCCTATGTAACCGTAACAGAACAACAAAGAAGTTACTGAACAATTTGTTGTTATAAAACAACAGTAAACCCTTGTTTGACAATTGAAACTTAGATCCAACTTGAGGTCAAAGATAGACCTAGTTGGTAGCTTGTTAGGACCTGGAAAATCTTCACAGATGAAGGTTCTAATCTTACCAGTGTTGGTGAAATCTTACCAGTGTTGGAAAAGTCAAC
Organism: Picea sitchensis; assembly: GCA_010110895.2. NCBI lineage: Eukaryota > Viridiplantae > Streptophyta > Pinopsida > Pinales > Pinaceae > Picea > Picea sitchensis. Next base: position 191,116 of record SNQJ01S0017763.1, read on the forward strand.
AATATTATTGTTGACAAATGCATGAAGATAAGAGTCATCTTTATGGATGTTGTGCCAGCTTATGAGATAGTGAATTGTGACTGTATTGAAGTGTAATGTCAGGGTACAATGCCAACTGTTGTTATTAACAACACATATGGATGGCAACTATACCTTCACCTTTATCTCAAATTCAACGAATTTATTCTTTTAGCATGAATTATAATGTGGCATTCCTACAATTATAGCAACTTAAATTTATTTTCCAGTGGTATGGGACAACACATTTATTATAGGTGTCAAGTCCTCCAAAATTGTATTATCTTTATTCTTTTTCAGAAGATTGATTCCATATTTTGAGGTAAAAATTGAGTAATAGTTCCATAATTGAAGGGATTCATTCAAGAATCAAAGAGGGTATAAGAAGAAACTGAAGACATTTTAAGAGCGGGGGTTAGTAGGTTAGGAGTTTTGGCAGCAAGGAGTGTGTCCTTTGTAATGAATCCTGTAAGGCTATTGTAATTTTCTCAAATAGCAAGAGTTAATCTATGGATTCATTGTTCATTCTTAGCAGAACCCTTTCTTTTCTTATCTTTTTCAGTATTAAGTTCCTTTCATTTTCATCTATGTTCTTCTTATTTAATCTGTAATTTGCAATCAGATTTATTTATGTTAAAAACATTAATTTGGTACGATCACCTCTATTGTTCATCAGAGATTGTTTAAAGATTACTTTGCAGGTGTTATGCTTCTGAATTCACATACTGTGCTCAGTCCATAAACTTCATTTTCTTTTGTTGAATTCATTGTTTATATTCTCAGCAAAATCATTTTCCTTCATCTGAGCTTCACAGGGACTTCCTTATTCACCGTTTGGTCTGAGATTTATTGTTTTTCTCCATTTCTTCCATCTTTCATTATCAAATTTTATTCCTTGTTGAATGAGACTCCATGCCCAATGGATTAGGCCTCTGATCTGAGAGGATTACAAGCTCTCTATTCTAGTAAGATACCATTTAATCTCTAAGCCCTACATACCAAAATAATAATTTGTTAATCATTCAAATCTGGAATTTTTGCTAATGATGTAAGTTGATGTCTAGTGATAGTAGGTCGTTAGTTTCTTTCTTATCTTTGAGGGAACCCCCCTTATTCCAAGCGATATATTGTGGCCTAAAGTTGGTTTAAATATGTCTTGGCATGGTTTATAAGAAGTCGAGAACCATCTCAAGAAACAACACCATCCATAACCATAATAATATCTCATTATATATATGTGTTGTGTTGGTTTTGCCACTTGGGTGAGAAGAAAACCAACCACTTAGATACCTTGTCAAGCCAACAAGATACCACAGTAAATTGTTAGTTGGTTAGTGTGCCAACAAGTAAATCAAATAATAAATAAAAGGAAATGATAAAAAAACTAAAACATGCATGAATTGGAAATGCAAAACTAAAAATAGGAACAAGAGATAGTCACCAATGGATAGGATTTTGATTGATAACACCTTGGAGAAATATAAGGAGCTTGTGATTTCCCCTCTTCCTCCTTGGGAGGGCCCTTAAGGTCCCCAATATAGATCTCCTTCTCTTCTTACAATGGTATGATAACTATGAATAATTACCTACCAATGTTCTCAAGAAGTGAGAAGGCTCTTGTTATGGATGCTAGAAAGATTCTATGAGAATGATGGATTCTCGAGGAGCAATTCCAACAGCATAAAAATACACATAAAGTCTTACTTTGGTGCATACATCAATCTTGTATTTATAGGATTCATTCAATCTCTTACAAAAGTAGTTTTTAGGTATGAATAGGGGCCCTTGTGTAGGTACCTCCCTAGTCCTTAAATGGCCCCAAGGCTAGATTTTGACCTGGATTTGGGAGTATTCTCATGGTACACTTGAGATGGAAGTGTGTGAGGTCCGAACATAATCATAAATGCGCCATTTCTACATCTTCATGAGTTTCTTTGATGATAGTCATGCAATCCATGCAATTTGTGTGAATTTGGTAGTTTTAGCATGTGCAGATGTGCGTAGAAAGGCCCTTGGAAGACTGCGTAGAAATTTAAGGAACCATTTGTATAGTTTTGTGATTTTTTGAATGAATCTTATTAATGTTGGAGGTATGTTGTTTGGTATATTGCAGTGATAATTTCTTCGGAGATCAATTGTATTGTTATGAGCGATTTTTCAGTGATAAAAAACCCCCCTTATGTGTGAGGTTAAGAGCATATGTATGGCCAAAATACATCATTGTTTCTTTTTCCTGTGATGTCATTGTGTAGAAGAGTTGGAGACAATATTTTGGGGAACTGTCAGGACAGTCTGTCGGAGGGAGAGGGGAAAATCATCCAAACGAATTTTTATATGAAAAGAATAAAGATCTTTGTACAAATGAGGCAGGAATACCCCATGCTCAAGTCATAGAACCATAAGTATATAACTATAGCCGAAAACTTTTGATGAAGTGGAAAAATTTAGCACCCTCAAGGGTGTTGGTACTGGAAAATGACGGTTTTGATGAATGAATTTTCTTTTAATCAAGAAACGAACAATTGTGTTGAGTGTATATGACATGGAGGCATCGATGGCCTATCAAATTCATAAGTCTTTGGCTAGTACTAAGAAATACAATGGTCGCATAGTAAGACCCACCATAACATGAAACTATGTTGAGGTCGAATGTTAAGAGAGAAAACAGAATCAGAAAGCAATGATAAATATTTTTGTGTCATTTGAGACTCATCGTTTATAGGGTAATGAGAGCCAAGATATTGCCTTTTTCCTGGAAACTTGTGATGACATCGACAGGCATGGATTCATGGCTGCAAGAAGAAAAGGGATCCTTGAAGTCAACTAATCAAAAATGGTATCAGGTACCGAGTTGTAGTAAGGTGGATTAACTGGTAACATGGACAAAGTTCAGAATGCTTGAGAATCAAAAACTTCCCTTGGTTTAGGTGTGAGTGATGGATGGCAGCAACCATGAAACGTAATCTGTTGTCAGGGGGACAACCAGATATTGGGATAAACTGTGTTAAGTTGATAAGGATGCAAAGAGATGTGTGATAGGTCAAAAGATAGAGATATGGGACAAAGGGGTCTGGGATACTCACATGTTGGCTGCTGAGAGAATATTTTGCAGAGAAACATGGGTTTTTATGCTAGGTAAAAAGAGCCATTGACTATGATGGAAAAAACTTATGTACTTGCGGGAAATAAAAGGTATTTTATACAATTACCAAATGAATAAAGAATAATTTTGGTTGATGATACACATATAGAAATGGGTGCCCCGATGAAAGATGGATTGGCAAGATGGAGGCGCAAGTATTAGAAGGTAACCGATGGAGGGTGGGGACCCTATGGGTGGGTTTATGTATTAGGTAAATGGGAGAAGGATGAATTTGCAAATGGTCAACTGATGTTGGAAGAGGTGGAGGGACAATGAAAATGCACAAGTGCATTTATTGTAACCAGAAAAAATGATTTGGGAGTTTGAAATGGGAAGGTTAACAATATGATGAGAAGAAATATGAGGTTTTTCCTATGAAGTGAAAAACTATGTGTTGATTTTCCAAATGAAAAATATCGGTGAGACAACTCATGTAGGTGGGAAGGCTACCGACCTATAGTACCATGATGCAACAGAGGTGAAGGTACTGCAAAGCAATGTGTTTTAGAACATGAAGGTAGATGTCAGAGGGTGATACTAGTTAATGCAATTGATCCTCGAAGGATGAACTACATGCCAGTTTGAAACATATACTTGAAGGGGTAGTGAGATGGCCATAAATGGATGTGCTATGATTCATTTGAACAAGTACCTACACACCACAACCAAATACTTGAAGTGAATAATACCTGATGATAAAGAACATGTTTCATCTATTTGATGAAAATCATAGTGAGCAGATGTACCTGCGCTTGGGGGCTTGATGAGGGCCCCTCAAGGCATCTAAGTAACATATTAAATAAATGATACCATTGTGTAGATGGGAGTGTCACGATCGCGCTACCATGAACGGTGTGAAAAACGAAGCTCCTAGACTCTTATATGGGTGTTTGGAAGTTTGGGAGGTGGGCATATATATAGGCATGGGGCCCACTATACCACCTCATTTGTACCTATGGTGATTGAGGTCTGGTATGCTACGTGGATGTATTTGAGATATTTTGGAGATCATGGGTGATTGGATTCAACCAGTGAGAGATATCGGTAAGTGATCGACACCTCCCACATTTTTTGAATTGTTAGGTTTTGAGGATGGGGGCTGTATGATTGTATTTATGTGTGGGTAAGGAGATTGTGTGAGAAATTGGTATATACTTGTGCAGGCCTGCATGGTATAATCCAATATCTCATGTAGAGGGTGTGGTATAAATTGAGATAGTTGCACACATGTTGGCGTGACTATATTGATTGTTCCCATGAAGTTTGACACAACTTTCAATTAAGCAGTTGTAATGCCCCATATTTTGAGCTTAGGTAGTTAGAACATTGTTGTTTAACTAATCTTGATAATTCAAAGT
>SNQJ01S0017764.1:0-18278 GCA_010110895.2 Picea sitchensis
CTCTAATACCGCATGTAAGTTTTAAACATGTGAAGTAAAACCATGCATACATATTCTTAAGCAAAACATAAATGAATCAATGATTCATACACATAGTACACAATGATTTATGATGGAAACCCTTAACCATGAGAAAATCAACCTTCCTTGGTGTTGCACCTCTCAGCGCTTCATTGTATTAATTTCACCATTCACACTACAATATATACAATATTTTAGGTATTCTGCAACTACCAAAACCCTAATCCCTTAATCCAGGATTGATTTAGAAAATCGTTGAAAATTCAACGCACCCTGCCCCCCTCCCCCCCCCCACACACACATNATACACACAAAACATCTACCCCACTCAGGGATCCTATTATTGCAACAATTGAAGAATCCTCTAGTCCCTTAAAGCCCTAGATCCAAATTCATGACTTTGAATTACTCCTCTAAAAAAAGGAATTGAAGGAGAGATTTCTCGAGGAACCCCTAAAATCTTCCATTAAAAACACTAGCCCTAGCCCTCCTAGCACCAAAGCAAAGGCCAAGGCCAATGTGGGCCAAAAGAACAAAGGGCATACCTCTCATAAGGACACACAAAAAGATGAGGGACAATCCAACTTGGCAAATGAGACTAAATTCCATCAAAGACTTCGTTATAAAGTTAAAATATTGAAGCAATGGGGGCATCCACATGATATCCCCCTCTAGACATGGTATTGTTAGAGTGAACTTCTTTTCTTTCCAATGGATTATGAAACTCTTATCGTGAAATATGGGAAGGATGGACCCTGATGTCAAGCAACAAGTTTACAAAAGGAAAATAACTATGGAAAAATGGGTGTTTTCTTCATACATTAATACAAAACTAATTAATGTGGAATGGATGACTTTAGAAAGATCATTTGGATATCAGCCACGAGATTTTATGTTGACCCTATGGGTAAAATTAAAGGTATAGAAAATTGGTCTAAACTGGTTATCATGGAATTATAGGATAGCCATCCTTACAAATTTTGGATGACTTTGAAGATTCAACCCAAATCATGGTATCTTACTTTCTATATTTGAAATGTTTATGGATCTATGTTATTAGTCCTCAAGCCTTCATGTTGGAATGTGTTATCAAGTGAAAGAGAATTCCTCAATGATCTCCCATGGATTATTGAGGGGGATCTTAACCTCATCCTTGGATCACAGTTGAAAAAGTGTGGTTATGAGGGGCATTGCAACTCACCACTATCTAATTTTATCGAAGACAACCAACTAATTGTTATAACTCTAAGAAATGGAAACTATACATGGAACAATAGGCACAATGGTAGGGGATTTGCAATGGATAGGTTGGATTGATTTCCGATCAATGGAGCATGAATGGAATTAATTTTCAACCTAGTTTCCCACATTCTCAAAGGATCCCTTCCCAATCATTTGGTGATCACTTTGGAGATGGACAAAGAAGACAAGCCTCGACACATTTCCTTCAAATTTGGACACTGCATCTAGACTTCTTGTCCCAGATTAATGAATGGGCACGTGAACATGAAGTCAATGACTTAGATTTATACATCATGCACAAGAGATTAACAAGATCAAAACATGGAATAAGGAAGTATTTGACAACATCTTCAAGGAGAAAGAGTACCCAGAACATTAAATGTCATTTCTTAAAGTATTGAATCAAAAAATCTACTCCATGAAGAATCTATATTCATATGCAAATTAGGGGGGAATGACAAGAAAGAATAAATATTCTGGAGGTAGAAATATCAAATCCAATGGCTCAAAGATGGAGATATGAATTCAAAAATTTTCCATAAAGCGTGTCCCATTAGGTGCTCTTCAAACCACGTAGTTTGGGTTTTGGAGAATTCGATGTCAATAGTGGAGGGCCATTGAAATTTATGTGCAGAAGTTGTATCGTATTTTGGTGATTTCCTCACATAACTAGAGGGTAGAACTACAAAAAGAATGGAATATATCTTATCTTGCATTCCAGTATTAAGATCTCCAAGAGAAAATGTGAAACTACTTTGTCCTATTTGAGAGGAAGAGGTGCATAATGCAGTTGTTTCCATGAAGAAAGCGAAAGGCCCTAGCATATGGCTTCCTAATATATTTATTCTAGATAATATGGGAGGCCATCAAGTTTAATCTCCTAAGAGCAATGGAGGAATCACAAAATCCAAGAGTTATGATTACAACGATGAATTATGCCTTTCTCGCACTCCTTCCTAAGAAAGGTAATTATATCTCCTTCAATAGCTTTTGAACTATATCTATTTGTAATTTTGTCTATAGAATTATTACTAAAATTATTGTCAAGCATGATTACGCAATGTATCATGAGATGGAGCAGAGATGCGTTTTAGATTTTTTTATTTCCTGGACGTTTCAATACATACTATTGGATCATCCTAAGGAGTTTTTTAAAGCTCAAAGGTTAGCAATTCAAATTTTTCCTCGTAAATATTAAAATGCAGAGTCTAATTGCTAATAACATACATTGGCTATGAAAATCCTTCGTCGGCTATGAGAAATTCATCCATCCATGTATTTATGTCATTCATTCTGAAGAAGGTGTAAAACAAGTTCCCATGTTTCACTTATTTTAGTGCTTTCATCTCCGTTAAGACTTTCTAGATTCATTTTGATTTCCACTTTCTCACGTATCTTCCTCTTAGAATGGTATTCCACTAAAATTATTGCTTATAAACCAAAACCTCTCTTGCAAGGTAACATATCCAAAGAGTAGGGAGGCTTTGTAGTAGGGCCCTGGATCTTAGATTGCNCATATGGCTTCCTAATATATTTATTCTAGATAATATGGGAGGCCATCAAGTTTAATCTCCTAAGAGCAATGGAGGAATCACAAAATCCAAGAGTTATGATTACAACGATGAATTATGCCTTTCTCGCACTCCTTCCTAAGAAAGGTAATTATATCTCCTTCAATAGCTTTTGAACTATATCTATTTGTAATTTTGTCTATAGAATTATTACTAAAATTATTGTCAAGCATGATTACGCAATGTATCATGAGATGGAGCAGAGATGCGTTTTAGATTTTTTTATTTCCTGGACGTTTCAATACATACTATTGGATCATCCTAAGGAGTTTTTTAAAGCTCAAAGGTTAGCAATTCAAATTTTTCCTCGTAAATATTAAAATGCAGAGTCTAATTGCTAATAACATACATTGGCTATGAAAATCCTTCGTCGGCTATGAGAAATTCATCCATCCATGTATTTATGTCATTCATTCTGAAGAAGGTGTAAAACAAGTTCCCATGTTTCACTTATTTTAGTGCTTTCATCTCCGTTAAGACTTTCTAGATTCATTTTGATTTCCACTTTCTCACGTATCTTCCTCTTAGAATGGTATTCCACTAAAATTATTGCTTATAAACCAAAACCTCTCTTGCAAGGTAACATATCCAAAGAGTAGGGAGGCTTTGTAGTAGGGCCCTGGATCTTAGATTGCCTAATCAATGTTCAAGAACTAGGTTATTATCTAAAATATAGGCAACAAGAAGACATGTTACATAAACTTGATTTAACAAAAGCATATGAGTGAGTTAGGTGAGATTTCCTAAAGGAAGTGCTAGCTAATTTTGGATTCTTTGATAGTTGGATCAAGTGAGTTGCGAGTTGTGTTCTACTTCATTTGTGGTTCTAGTCAATGATGGTCCATCAACATTTTTAGAGCATCTCAAGGCCTTCATTATGGATGCCATCTATCCCCATTTCTAATCATCATTCTCATGGAATAATGGGTAGATCGATAAAAAAGGCCAAAGGTGCAGGTCCTAATATGGGTATTCAAGTATCATCTAGATTGCAACCAATCACTCCTTCATAATTCATTGATAATGCCATGTTAACGAGGCAAGCAAATATCAAAAAAATCTAAAGCTTTTAAGAGGATTTTAGTAGACATTTGAAGCAACATCAAAGCAAGCAATGAGTATGAGAAAATTCATTGTGTTCTTTTTGAAGCTTAACATTAAAATCCATCAACAAATCATTGATATTCTTGGATTCTCCAAGGGTTATTTTCCTTTCAAATATTTGTGGCATCCATTCACTATCTATAGTTGTGATTGCATAGGTCGAAGGAGTACAATTGACAAGATTAAAGGTAAAATTGAGACTTGGAAAATAGGGACCTATCCTTATTTGAAAGGCTAGTATGTATCTCATTGATTCTAACAACAATATCTATTTTTATAAGTTTGGTACCCATAACTCCCAAGCTATCTCTCAATGAAATTGAATATATCTCATAAAATCCCCATGGTATGGAGTAAGAAAGAAATGAGGCATCTCCTTCTATAACAAGAGACAACCAACCAAAAATGGGTAGGCATATTTGGTCCTAGGCAACTCAATTCATGAATCTAACTCTTACAACAAATTTGGCATGGATGCTATAATCAATAAGGAATCCTTATGGTGTAAAATTCCAAGGCATAAATATTTTGGAGGACTTTAAGCTAAATCTCTTCTTAAAACTATCTCTTTTCTTAAAGGTTTTCCAGTCAGGAATAATATGGTCAATAGCCTATCTCTTACTACAAGTCATCAGTTATGGGAATTATTTGAAGGATATGAAGACTTTTGGGAATCTTCTTGGAATGCTCATCACCTCATTAGTGTAGACCTTGTTTCGTTGAACATTAAATAATGATCTAAGAAAGTGGTGATGGTCTAAAGTTCGTGACTTCTCACGATATTCCCCTCCTCACTACCCATTTAGAGTATGGAAGGACCCCATGAATTTGATGATTTAGATGCAGGTAGAATTGATTACCAATATCAAGGAAACACTCCAACATAGGATCAATCTTCACATAAAAGGAGAAGACAAAACATGATGGGAATTAAGCTCACGTGTATACTTGGTGAAAGATGGACATTTGATAGTACTTCAAGAAGCAATGCATGTCTAGAAACTCAATGCCCGACAAAAGGTATGGCATCCCAATTGTTCGGGGGGAATCTTGGCCTTCATAAAACTACCATCCACATCCAAAAGGAATTTTGTGTTAGGAGAAGCTCTTAGATACATGAACATTCATGTAGAACTTGATGCTACTAATGTAAAAGTGCATTGAAACAAACCATACTTTTTGTTTTCCCTAACAAGGTTAAGTTATCTCATTTTAATAAATTGGTTACTTTCAATTTTACGAAGCATAGATTTGTTAGATTCAACACCAAGATGGTGGGATCATTGCCCTCATCACTCATGTTACATTATGAATGTTTTTTAGACCATGCTATGAATTTCTTGTTTTTAGATTAAGATTCAAAGGACATTAAAATCAAATAAAAAATACATCATCCACATACGACCATTTAGAATAGAATGTAAACAATTCCGACCATTCTAGTTGCATCTGTATAACGAGTTACGAGAATTCTAGCGATAAGATCAATGCATCTAAAGGACCCAAGTCCTTATAAATTAGCATATCTTTCAGATGCTAAATAAGACATACAAATCACAAGAGTTTACAAGCAGTTGGTCATACATTCCATTCAATTTATATAACATAAATAACATAATTGATTTCAGACTCAGGGAAAATGAACCTTCAACCCAAATCGACGCCTAGATCTCAATATGGAAAAACTCCTTACTTCATAGCAACTTTCATATCGATTGCTACAACATCAACAATTAGAACTCTTCGTCATACCAACAATCCTAAAAATTTTTGTCCCAGGCATAGTTTATCTCGATTACTAAATAACTGTTTAGAAAAACAAGGCATACCTCTACATTTTAAGCGGATAATTTACTATATAAAATACTATAAGAAAATTTGCAAGCTATGTCTACACCAAGAACATATAACTTGATTGCTCTTTTGTTATTAGCTTGAGATCATTTGCCATTTCTCTTGCAAACTGTTTGTTTATTTTATAAAGGAGTGATCACATTGGTTTTGCTAGCAAATTGAAGTATTATTGTTATGTACGTATAACATAGTTCCATACCCTTCCATTGACCATATATAACATTTTAAGAATGCTAAGCAATCCTTAATTTAAACTACAAGCTTCTCTTGAGCTTTACTAAGTTGATCAACTAACAATCCGCCCTTAACGTTAATTGTTGCTAATTGTTGCAAGTGCATTACTGTGTTATTCTAAATAAGCAATGCATTAATTGTTCATATGAGGTTTTCTTTAGGTTGCAAGTTCATTGTTATCAAAGTTTATTCAATTGTTATTGTTGGAAATAATAATAATAGCTATAAGATTAATTTTGGTTAATTGGGTCTAGCTTGGAAGGTTAAGAGGACAAGTTATTACCCTCCCTACACAAGTTGAAATCCTACTGGTGACATTTTTCCCTTAATGGACCAATTGGGGTTGGAAAGGTACCAATAATGTCACTCTCGCTTAAGTACTCGAGTGCGGGGTGAGATGTTTCCAAACATTTATGTTAATTGGGTTTATCTTGGGTGGTTAAGAGGAGATGTTGCTATCCTCCCCGTCCATGTTCAAATGATGCTTGTAACATGGTTTCCCTTCATGTGTCTATTGGGGTTTGCAAGGTATCATTGTCCCTTAAGTGCTTAAGGGTGGGGTGAGATTTTTCTAAACATTTTTGTCAACTTGGTCTAACTTTGGTGGTTAATAATAAAAGTTGTTGTCCTCCCCACCCATGTTCAAAGCCTACTTGTGACATATTTGACCCTTGTGGGTTGATTTGAGTTGGAAATGTACCAACAATCTCATTATCACTTAAATTCTTAAGGGTGGAATGATATGTTTCCAAACATTTTAATCCCAAATCAATTGGTTGTTACCAATGTTGTCGAGCATTTGGCTAGTTCTATGTCAATAGGCTCCCATTTCGAATCTCCTTAGGTTAAATGCACTAGTCTATGTTGATGAGTTTACTAAAAATACCATCCAAAATATGGAGAAGCATCCCTTCAATATCTTGTAAGGTTTTCCTCGAGAATTTTTTTTTATATAATTAATTTGAAATATTTATTTACTTTTATCATTAAAGTATTAATTTTATCATTAAAATATTAATAAGTTAGTAGCTATTCCATATCATAATTAAATTTCACATAACTGTACTCCAAGGTCTCCTCTCATCATCATACAATGGTTTTAAAATCATTTATGATTATTAATAAGTTAGTAACTATTCCATACCATTATTAGATTTAGCATAGCTAAACTCCAAGGTCTCTTCTCATCATAGTACAATGGTTTTGAAATCATTTATGAGTTCATATAAATGGTCATAGAAAATAAGTTTGTTTAAATATTAAAGTAGTGGATTTGCCCAAGTTGCAACTAACTAAGTGGTAAGGTAAGATTATTTAATGGTTTCTATTAGATTTAGCATAGCTAAACTCTAATGTCTCTTCTCATCGCTGTACAATGGTTTTGAAATCATTTATGAGTTAATATAAATGGTCATAGAAAATAAGTTTGTTTAAATATTAAAGTAGTGGATTTGCCCAAGTTGCAATTAACTAAGTGGTAAGATTACTTAATGGTTTCTTTTATCACTATGGAAACAATTGGACTTGTTTATTGATTTAATTGCCTTCTTATTAAACTCCAATCAAAATGATGATGGATTCTCAATTATTCTTGTAATTCATTTATGAACAAGATGATACGTGTGTTAGAAATATTTTTTAAAATTAATCTAAGAATCATATTGACTTGCTAAATTATTTATTGATTGTGTTTAAGGATGTTACTATGTTTTAAAATAGTAACAATTACATCATCACATGTCGATTTAACAAATAATATCAATAATACTATATATTAGCTAAATATTAATATAAATATAAACAAATTTCTTTCTCTATATATACTCTCTTTCTCTCCATACACACACACACACGTCAATCGATAGTGGGGACAACCAACAATGGTTGCTATCTGCGAATGTGGGCTGACTCATCACCATTATTCAAGGAAATTCACCCCACCTGGAATAACCCGTTGGTGGTACGTAAAGGGGTAGACTTTCACTCCAGCCAGATGCCTCTAGGCCTTGGGCCATTAACCTATTTCCTTATGCCCAAGGAAGATGAGCTCTTAGCCAAACAAAAGCAATTTTAGGTCATATTCTAGGACCAAAAGATTTCTCTCTATATACTAAAGAAAGAGATTTGATATATACACATAACAAAAAAATTGATACACAGAGAAATAAAAAGTGAGATGCCAAATTTACACATAAATAAATAACTTTAGATATGATACTTACATAGAAATATCGTTACAATGCAAATATAAGTATCTTAATAATAATTGTCATTTGGGCTTAGCTCAAGTGGTTGAGAGGAGGAATGTTATCCTCTCCACCCAAGTTGAAATCCAACTTGTGATATGTTCACTCTTTGCGAGTTGATTATTGATTGGGGCTGTCAACATACCAGTAATCTCATTCTCTCTTACTAACTTGAAGGTGAGATAATTTGTATTATAGGAAAAAAATATCTTAACAATAATCAAAATTATGATTTTACATATCCATGTTTCCATAAGTTGCGAGTTCAAAGTTCTATGAAGTTGAATAAGATTACAACCAACTTATTTTCATCTTAAATGATAAAAAAATTTATACTCAAAAGATTTTGATCCCTCTTTATATTTGATAAATTCAAAGTTAACATAGATTTAAAATGATTCAGTAAAAGTCATAATACATAATATAATTATAGATAAACAAATAATATGATATATAATCAATGGAATTCTTTTTTTCTGTAAGTGAGTTGAGATTCTATATTACTGAGAAAATTATGTTACAAAAAGGGACGGAGGGGTATCTCTGATCCGCCAAAAAGGAAACCATATCAGGGGTCCCGAAGTTACGTTGTCTACATAAGCGAGGGGAGGGTCGGGCTCCCACCCTGGGAAACCGACCCAGTCTCTGAAAACTCGTTTGAAAACAAAAACTATACCATAAAATATACATAAAACCAAGAACGTATTACAGGGGTTGCTCATACACTGATTAAAAAAATGACCTTGGGTTGAGGCTACGCTAGTCCAAGAGGATTGGATGGCTTTCATCTCCTTCCTTTCTTGCCTCGTTCTCCTTTTTCTGCTCCACCGTGCGCATCTTTCTGATGCAGGCTGGTGTTCCGTGTTGATCTGCTGGAGTGATGTCCATGTGGTGGACATAGAGAAGGTAGAGTTGGAATTGTCCAACCAGTCGTTCCATTTTTTCACTTTGTTCCTCTAGTCCTCTGTTATTCTTCTTGCGTTGGCCTCGAGGTTGTTGAGGCGGCTCATAATTTATGTGAGCTCCTTTTTGTGGCCACGGTTTGCCACCCTGCTGGTCTCATTCTTGTTAGCTCTCAACTTACTTATCATCATTTTTGTATGCCAAGCTTCCTCCAGCGTTTTGTGGTAGAGGGTTTTCTTGGGCTGTGTGGCCCCTAGGTCCCTTATCCCGTCTACTTCTTGGATGAGTTCCACCCAGACTTTGCTCTGGCGCTTGGTGTTGACTTCCCGCTCCCACCTGTCGATGACCTCTTTTCCCTTTGTATCGACCTGCTCAAGAAAGGTGCCTTTGGCCTCTCTGGCCGCCTGTTCCATCCTAGTGATCTTCCGGGTGCTTGTTGGAAGTTCCTCCCCCGGAGGCCCCCTCTTACTCTGGGTATTCTTCCTTCTTACCATCTCTGTTTGAATGCAGTGGCTTCTGTCTTGACTTCGTCCTCCGTTTCTATTCGCCCCTTCCTGGTCTCTGGAATTGTTGCTCATTGGTTTGTAGCTATCCCTGATGATTCTTCTTTTAAGGGGTTTTCTGGGATGTGATCTTATCCTGGTAATCATGGGTCTCTTGTAAAGGCGTACCTTTTGGTCCTTTTTCACTGTTTCAGAGTGTGTGCGCTTGGGAACCGTGCCATCATCCTTGCACGAATCCTTTGCCTTGCATGTTGTGTGCCAATCATTTCCTCCCACGGGACCTTTGTGTGGATGAGGTGTCCCCATTCCTGCCCTCGGGCTATCCTTTTGATCTTCATCCTTTGTCGTCTATGGATTACCCTTTCCGCTCTCCCACGACCAACCCATGTACTTCCTTCTATTGACTAGGTCGTAGTGTCGTACCACCTCTTATGGTGTGACCGTGATCTACATTGTAACTCGTGTTCAAATGGTGGCCTATCGGATTCTGCCTAGATTCTACTTGCCCTTCAATTAATTCTGTGCCTCCAGCCTCAATGTGGTCATCTGTACATCGACTTCCGTCATAGTCCTTTGTCGCTAGTTGGGTGCAATCTGTTTGAAATTTGCCATTCGGGATGTTATTCCATGTGGAATCCAATTCTAATCCTTCCTTGTCGACCCCTTCATTACCGATTCTATCTGCTAGTCCATTTGCTGACCTTCGGATCCAACGCAACTCCACTGTGATCCCCGTCTGCAAATGCTCTTGAATTTTTTGCAGGGAGTACGCCAAGCGCCAGTGCCTCTGAATTTTTCCCACTCTGGTGTCATTTTGGAGTTTCCTTACTGTGTTGATGACCATCATTGAATCTCCTTCCACTATTACATTGGTCATCCCTTCCCGATGTAGTATCTCAAGGCTGGTCTCTGGGGCTCCAAATTCCGCAGCGTTGTTGGTTGAGTTCCCCAGACTCCTAGTGTACAGCCGATTAATTTTTCCTTGACTGTCCTTGATTACTCCCCCCGTATCTGTTCGTCCTGGGTTACCTTTCTACGCCGCATCGAAATTTAGCTTGAGGGAGCCCTCTGGTGGCGGTTTCCAGTTGCGCTCACCTACTTGTAGTTGCGGCAACCGTCTTACATGATTGGGGTTGCGTCCTCCTTTCAGTTGAAAAGCCTCTAGAATTCTGAGATCTCGATCTGTGAGTTGCGCTCCTCCTGTCTGGCAGTTGCGGCTCTGTACCGTTTCTCTTGTCATGGCTATTATTGTTTCCTTGATCTTTCCTACCGTCTATCATTGGTTCTCGAAGATGCACCGGTTCCGTTCCTTCCATATTGCCCAAATGACCATGTCGAGAATGAGGGTCCAACAGAGATTCACCTCTTCGTTTTCGTTGTAGTTTTCCTTCCATGTGTTTATAGTTGCAGAAATATTACCTCTGATCCTATTAGACTGTCAGAAAATGCATGCCGCCCAGTCCCATACTTCTGCTATGTAGGGACATTCATCCAGGAGATGGTTCATTGTTTCCTCCTTTTCTTCACATAGGTGACATCTTGAAGGGCCTATGAAACCTCTCTTCTTTAGGTTTTCCCAAGTTAGGATTCAGTTGTGTAGTATTAGCCACTGGAAGATTTTTATTTTTGGCCAATGGGGGCTGTTCCAAAGCTTGTCCCACTGATGCGTCAAGTCTTCTTGGTCCTGGTTTGCTATGTAGTGGCGTACTTCTTTAAGATTGAATTCCCCGTCGGCTTCGTGCCCCCATCTCAGCTGGTCATTTCCGTCCGTGACTGCAATTTTTCGTCTCCCCAATTCCTCCTCCACCTCTTTTACTGTTGTTGCGGTCTGGTCTCTAGTCTGTGGGGTGAGAGTGTTCCAGATTCGCCATTTGTTGCGATCTGTTTCTTGTTTCCAGTAATGGTAGACTCAGGTTTTGCCTTGCGCCATCGTCTCCCGTTGGAGTGCCTCCCGGTCCAGTTTTTCCATTTTGGGTTCCTGTTGTTGGGCATCCTCCCAGAATCGGGCGGTTCTACCATTTCTTATTTCCCAAAAGCTGTGTGTCTAGATCCAGGTCTTGTTTCGCCAGGCTAAGTTCCAGATGGCGGAACCTTCCCTGGTGCCTTTGAAGCGGATTTTGTTCTGGTCACAAATGTCCGAGGTATACTTTGCTTTCCACTAGTTGACCCATGGCGTGGTCATTTATTTGACCCATCACCACCAGAGTTTAGCCCCATAGGCGTCATTGGTCACTTGTGGGTCGTGTAGCCCCATACCTCCTTTGCTTTTTAGTTTACAAACCTTCTCCCAAGCCACCAGTGCCTATTTTTTCCTTGTTTCCGCTCCTCGCCATAGGAATTCCCTTTGTATAGTTCTTATTTTTTGTAGAATCCCCTTGGGGGCTGGGAAAACTGACATCATAAAGGTTGGGATAGCTTGCAAAACTGACTTGGTTAGGATAAGTCTTCCGGCTAGGTTGAGGGATCTGTACGTCCAATTTTTTACCTGGTTTTGTAGCTTGTTGAATATTCCTTCCCAAGTTGACATCTTGTAGACTTTGTCTGTCAGGGGGGATGCCCAAGTACTTGGTTGGGAGGGCTTTGTGTTCAAATCCCAAGATGTTGGCCAAATTCCTTTGGATAGCAGGGTTGGTATTAAAGAAGAAGATCATAGATTTGGACTGGTTTATCTCTGCCCCCGAGGCTTCCCCAAACTCGTCTAAGATTCGTTTGTAGGCTTTCTCTTCCTTGACCGTGGGCATGCCATGAAGTAAGGTATCATCCATGAACTATTGGTGTGTAGAAGTTGGGCAATTCTCGTAGGGTTTGATACCTTTTATTTCCCCTGTTGCGGTTGCGCTTTTTATGCTTCGACTGAGTCCTTCCATCATTAAGATGAATAGGAAGGGGGATAGTGGGTCTCCTTGTCTGGTGCCTCCCGTGGGCCAGTAAGGTTTGGCAGGGGCTCCATTTACTAGTAGTGAGAAGATTGTTGTAGATGCTAGGTTGACTATCCATCTCATCCAGTTCTAGGTGAAGCCTAAGGCTTCCAAGGTCCTGACCATATAGTGCTAGTTGATTTTGTCATAGGTTTTTGCTAGGTCTAGTTGTATTATCATTCCCCCTCTTTTTCTGAAGCTTCAGGGTGTGGATAAGTTCGTGAGCATGGATAATATTGTCCATTATTTGCCTACCTTCCATGAAACCTGCCTGCTCTTGTGAAACCAGTGTGGGTAGTAGTGGTTTCAATCTATTTGCTATGACCTTGGAAATTATCTTATACACCACATTGCACAACGCTATAGGTCTGTAACGATATGGGGTTTTGGATTCATTTTATTTGGGGATGAGTGTAATCATTGTAGCATTTAGTGCTTTGAAAATGGAGGCTGACCTTCTAGAGTCTTCTACTACCCTATAAACGTCATGTTTGACAACTTCCCAGCAGGCTTTGAAGAACTCCATTGTGAAATCATCTGGGCTTGGGGATTTTTCGTTAGGCATTTCTTGGAGTGCTTGATCTATTTCCTCCTTCGCAATGGGCTTGTTCAGGTTGTTGTTTTGTTCGTCTATTACTAGGCGAGAGATATGTTGGATTACCTTTTGCATGGCCTTCGTTCTATCTTGGTTAGGTTCCTAGGCTATCTCGTGGAAGTGGTTTACCAGAGTTGTTTTGATGTCCTTATGGGACTCTCTTTCTATGCCATCCTGGTCCCTAATCTTCAAGATTTTGTTGTGGACTCTTTTAGCCACGGTTGTTCTATGAAAAAACTTGGTGTTCCTTTCTCCTTCCTTTAGCCATCCGATTTGGGATTTTTGTCACCAGAGAGTTTCTTCTTGCTGGCACCGCTCATCCCATTCCTGGGTCATCTGGATCTCCTCCTTTTTTCGCTCCTCATTGTAGCCCTCCAAAATGCAGGTTTCCTGGAGCTTTTTCATTTTTTCTTCAGTGTTGTTCTTCTCTTGGTTTATATTCCCAAAAGTGTCCTTGTTCCACTCCTTGAGCCTATATTTGATATGTTTTAGCTTTTTGTAGAGTTTGAACATCCTTGTCCCTTGCTCTGGTTGCTCCTCATGCCACCACTGTTTGATTCTTTCCTTGAAAGTCGGGTGTTCCATCCATAATTTCTCAAATCTGAAAGGTCTGTTCTTTGGTGTGGTTTGGAAGCCTGCTTCCAGTTGCACTGGCCAGTGATCAGATCCCCCCCATGGAAGGATGTTGCAGTCTAAGGTTAGACCCTTCATAATGATTGACTCTGACACTAGGAATCTGTCGAGTCTTGTTGCTACCTGATGCTACCTCATTCGCTTATTGTTCCAGGTGAATTGGCCATTATTGGTTTTCAGATCTACCATCTCCATTGTGTCTATGAATTTTGAGAACTCCTCCGCATCTCTATCCAATCTTCTTATACCTCCTTTTTTCTCCACAAGTATCGTGATGATGTTGAAATCCCCGGCTAGGATCCAATGGAGATTGTTGGCTCGGTTTTTAAGATCATCTAGGTCTCTTAGCATTCCTCTCCTATCCCGTGACACCTAGGGTCCATACACATTAGTGCATAAAATCACCTTTGTGTTCCCAATGAGTTGCATGCAGACTGTAAGGGTATGCCTTATCGCTTCGGCTGCTATTAGGGTTAGTAATTGTGGGTTCCACAGGGTGAGGATATCTCCTGCCATTTGGTGGCTGCCAATATCCATCATCTTGTACTTGCGTCATTGTTGTTGACTGATTGTTTCCATTCTATCTATATTACACTTGGTCTCTTGAATAAAGCAGAGATCTGGTTGTTCCTGTTTTAGTCTACTTCTAAGGATTCGTTGCTTTCTTGGGCTATTTAGGCCTCTTATATTCCAAGTCATAACCTTCATTTAAACTTGCAAGGGGGGAGTTGGGGAAGATTTTTTTGATCTTATCCATGTTTATCAGTGGCGCTCCAAGCTCCTGCAGGGCTACACTATTGGATTTCCTGCCTTTTTTCCTCTGTGTCTGCTTGGGTGAGAGTTGTAGTTGTACCTCACTGGCTTTGACTCCTAGGTGTCCAATCTCCTTGTGTGTATGCTTAAGGCCTCTATCTTTGGCTTCCTCCCTTAGGAGGAACAAGTACTGGATGCGGTCAAGTTGCTTTGTTGGTACATTGTCCACTCCCTGTCTTTTCCATTGCTCCAGTATGTTCGTGAGATCTATCTCTTCCATTTCCACCAGGTCTCTGAGTTTCCGGTCTTCTGTGCCTACTTTGCTTGGTGTCATTTCCGCCTCTCCCTCTATGTCTTGCATGTGGGTGTTGTCGTCTCTGATTTCTCCCTCCATCGGAGTTGCACAACTTCCTTGTTCCTTCTGGTTATTTGGCTGGTCGGTGGGCTCGTTTGGTGTTTGTTCTCTGACTTCCTGAACTTTTGTCGTATCCTTCTTGGCTTCTGCCCCTTGATTGGTTTTATCCCTTCCTTCCGGGGTAATCCCGACCTCTGGGTTATTTCCTGCTTGGGATTTGCTCTGCTTTTTGTTGGCTCTACTTCTGGGGTTTGGTTTAACAAACCCATCCTCATCCTGCTCTGGTTTGGGGTTTCACGTTTCCTGTTTTTTATTAAGTGGGCATTCCCTGATCAAGTGACCATGTTCATGGCACCTTCTACATCGGAAGGGGATATGTTCATAATCTATGTTTTGGATCCATTCCTCATCCCCATAATCGAGGCTTATGGCTTCTGGGAGTGCTCCCGACACATCCATATCTATACATATTCTTGCGTAAGATGTGTATCTCCCCTTCAGGGTGGCTTCTGCGGTTTTATATATTTCCCCAGTTTATTCCCTATTGCTTCAAACGTAGAGGGTAACCAATAGTCTAAGGGTAGGGAATAGAGTCTCAGCCAGACCGATACCTTTTTGAAGGTCTATTTTTCTGGGGAGAAATTATCCTTCCATGGCTGCATGTACAGTCCCGCTGATGCATGGAAGTATGGTCCTCCTTCAAATACTCTATCTATGTCCTCCAGGTTTATGAAGACTGCTGTGAAGAAACCTTTCGAGCCCAGATGGATCTCCACTTCCCCATTTGGCTTCTAGTGATATTTGATCCAGTTGCACAACGCTCTCTCGGTAGGCCACAAGCCCATAAATTTGCAAATTAGCACATGTGCCTTCATCTGATCCCTGTAGAGTTGCGTCTATGGATCCTCCAATATCACCTTGGGTATCAGTGATGATTTGGGTTTGCATGGGTTGCACCCTTCTGCCTGGTTAGTCGTCGTTGTGTTTTGTGTCGCGTTTTGAGTTTCTCTGGCTTCATCTTCCATGAATTCACTTTTCCCCTTGTTCCTTTCCTGACCTATTCCAAGTTCATATCCCGAGGTGCCTGTCACTGGTGCCTTGAAAAATATACCCCTTGGCCCTTTCCCTCTATCTACCACTACCTGTTTGTATGAGGGGGTACCCTTAGCCTCCCCTCTGGTGCTCATGCTGCCCTCTGCCATGGTCACGATTGTAAAAAACCCTAGCTTGTGATTGCTCCGAGAAGTTCAGAGCTCTTAAGGACCCTATGCCTCCTCTTACCCGTACTCCATATAATCAATGGAATTCATTCTTATTCTTCTTATTAATTAATAAACAAAATAATATTAACCTTTTTTTTTCCAAATAGAAAAAAGATCGCATATTAGAAATATAATGAAAGCTCTACAATAACATTCCATAAAGAGATTACAACTGTTGTCCTTTGTCAAAACAAAATTCCCCATCAACACTAGTCGTTCCAAAAGTACTTCCCACGAAAACACTGTCCATCCTTTACTATTCCTTTTACAATAGCCTATCAAAAATCCAAACTAAAAAGACCTTAATTAAAATTAAGGCAATCTTTCAAAATCATCTACCTGATCTCTCATCCATGTGGCATAATATAAAATACCTTCATCCAAAAATAAAGCTTGCTTTGAACACTGATCAACTTCCCTATTAAATTCCCTGTAGATATGTTGGATTTTTAAAATCTGAAAACTTTCACTCAACTGGCGAATTCTAGTCATCCATGTCTGTAAAGTAATCCCCTGCAAGTTATTTTTAAAGGAAAACCAGTCAACTATTACTTTAGAGTCTCCAACCAACTGTAAGCAAGAAACCTGTTTATGAAGAGAAAAAAACAAGATACTCCACAAAGCCAAGAGTTCCTCCCTTGCATTAGTTCCAACTCCATAATTCAATTTAATGTTGTAAACACCCAGGACTAGACATTTTAGTATAGCACCTACATCACATTTTTCTCTTCCATTTTGAGAAGCATCATCAAAAACCCAAAAACCATATTCCCATCGAGCAAGGGAGGACGAGCTATTCTTTGAGACTAGACATAATGAACTTTAATGAACTCTCCCATATCTTGTAAAACTCGATTACACACGCTAAAAAGAGACAAATTTTGATCTTAAAAAATAATAAGATTTCTACGTCTCTAAACTTCCCAACAGATATATCAAGGTAATTCCTTCCAATTTTCCTTCTCCTTATTCCAAGCCTAGAAGCATTCACGAAGCTGCCCACATTCCCAAACTCTCTGAAAATTAATAACATTTAATAAATATTTCCAAACTTCTTTTGAGAAAGAACAATAAACCATTTAATGTTTATTGTTTCCTCCCCCTCACCACACATAATACATCTACTAGGACCAGGAAAACCTCTTTTTAACAAGTTATCCCAAGTTAAAATTATGTTTTCTATCATCAACCAACTAAATAATTTAATTCTCAAAGGAATTTGCGAATTCCAAACATCAATCAACCAGTCCTCTAAACCATCACCAATATCATCTAAAAATTAAACCTCATTAGCCTGTTTTACATAGACTTTCCCTTATTTATTGTCCCAAGAACAAACAATAGAATCACTTTCATCAGATAAAACAAGACCAGAATGTTTAAGTACCCTCACATAACTCTCCCATTCATATTTTTGATCCTCGGAAAGATCAAGCATTTCTGCATTTTTCCAATTAAAACCATGCCAAAAACATTTATCATTAGAAGCTACTTGTGCTAGACATTTTAGACTTTTTGAGTGAAGAGTGGAAACCAAACTCTCAGACGGTTTGTAGTAAGATTGAGATCCTATCAAAGGATCCAACCCAACACGAATATCCCAACCATTTCCAGGCTTTCAGGCTATCTAGTTTGTGATAAGAGGCAATGAAGAAGTAAGAGCTCTCCAACAATTTTACATTCCTTTCAAATTCAAGCTCCCTTTCCTAAACCACTCAACTACATGATTACTTTTTAGATATTTTATAAGAATCACTTCATGCCACAGACCTGGGACCAATAAAATCCTCCACAAACCCTTTGCTGCCAAATATTTTGATCTGGATTATTTTTGGAACAAAATGAAAGCAAAGATATTACAATGAAGTACACATAAAAATTGTCAGAAACACAGAAATACAACAATATGTGTTTTCTATTAATGAAAAAAATGTACAGAGACTATAAAAATACAGAGTGCAAGACTCGCTAGAATGGTGGCAGCTTTATCTCTAAGAAGACGACTATGCTCATTTGCAAGAAGATGATTACAATGAGGCTCTGAAGGCCTTTTTATGATAAACATGAATGCCAAAACCCTAGAC
>SNQJ01S0017764.1:18332-37580 GCA_010110895.2 Picea sitchensis
ATGAATGCCAAAACCCTAGACATCCAAAAACCTAACCCTAGGAGATGAAGCACCAAAAGTCACGTGGGCCCCGTTGGGGTAAGTTAGTACATTAACTTCCCAGGGTCGTAACTTTTGCATACGATCTCTGTTTCAGGCGCGTGATAACCCGTTGCAAAGGTCTTTTCGAGAACTATGCATTATGTCGTCAAACTTTGACTCTGTCTACAATTTGATTGTGGCAAGCCAATAAAACATTGTTTAGAGCCCCAAAACAAACCTGGAAGTACAAAAAGATGTATTGACATGAAAAATTGCAAAATAAGCCAGTTGGAATAGGTGGGTGGCCACCAGTATCCACCTGGATGTTATGTAGGGCTTCAAGACATCCTCGTAAGTGCAGAACCCACAATTACAAAGTAATGTCCCCATTACAGAGAAACGTGTTGAATTGAAAACTGTCAAGATGAGCCAGTTAGAATTTGGAACAGGTGGGTGGCCACCAATATCCACCTGGATCAATCCTCCCCCCTTAGGAGGCAATGGTCTCCATTGCGTTGAGTGCCCGAGGAAGAGGGGGAAGCATTTTTTGAATCTGAATCTTGGTGAGTTGCGTGCCTTGTTGGTGAAGTTGTGTTGCTTGGTCTGTGGAAGGCTGTCACAAACCTATTGTTGGCAGGGTTGAATCTATTCCACCAACCTGTTGTCTCTGGGATTGACAGGGCATTGTGTAGTCACCATTGTAGGCAAAGAAACAATATATGTTTTCTCTTCTACAATTTCCTTCTGCAATCTACTTCTGCTGGATATAAGGTGTTGAGGTGCAGTGGTTGTAGTAGCCTTCTGTGGATCCTTTGAACAAATTGTGAAGAGGATGAATTTTGCAGTATGAGAGATTCCCTTGTGCCACTGTTTTAGTGGAACAATAGTCGGAACTACCTCTGGTATCCTATAGAGCTGACCCCCGAGAGTAATAATGACACTACGAGGTCGAGACTCATAAACAACATGATTTTTCCACATATATAGTTGGCCCAAAACAACATCACAGACATCAATAGGGGAAACATCACACACTAGCTCATCCTTGAAGGGTTGGATGCCATAGGATAGGCGACACTGTTGGTTGACACAGAGATCTCGTACCTGGTGAAGCCACCGATTTTGTATGGCTACGGGTGTAGTGTTGTCGACAACCTCAACTGTTGGATGACCTCANTGAGGTTCTTCTGGATACCGCTATCAACAATGAAATGCAATGGGGTCCCCTTCACCCACATATGTGAATGGAAGAGGCACTCCCCCTCTTCACGATCTAATGGTTCTTCTGGTTGAATTGTTGCGGTCGCGACAATAGTAGTAGTATCTGCGTCGATGATCTATCTATTTTCAATATTTTCTGTATCAGATTCTGAATTAGGGTTTGGCTCCTTGTCTTTGACCTCGGCCACCAATGACTGTTTAGAGATACATTCATCGGTGTTGTGCGAGGGGCTTTTGTGGAAGTCGTGCCACTTCCCAGTGTCATTCTTCGTCTTTCCTTTACCCTTCTTTTCCTGTGTCTTGGACTGGTTGTCAGAAGGTTGTTGGTTAGGGTTGTCTTTACCATGCTTTGGTTGTTGCGGATTTGCAGACCCGGACTCCCATTTGTTCTAGTGCCTAAATTTCTTCTTGATTGTGACAACATATCGATAAGCAACTCCCAATGATGAGATGTTTAAGAAATCCATTCCGGTTTCGATGTACCTATGCAAAGCCCCATGGTATTTATGAACCATATGTTGCTCGGATTCTTTGATACCTATCTTGGTGTGCAAGGTATGGAAAGTATTTGTGAACTCCGACACTGTTTGGCTCTTCTCTTTCCGTAGTGTGGTCCATCTGATGTACTAGTCTTCATAGTTATCAACAGGGTAGTATTGTTCCTTGACCGCATCCACAAAAAAATCCCAAGTGGGCTCAACCCCATATATTCCAGATTCCTCTTTGGAACTTACTCCCAGTAAGTTTCCCACCAATGTTTGACATGGGGGAGAACCTTGAGGAGTGCGAAGGTGATATTTTCCCTGTCGGAAAAATTGTGAACAGAGAAATAACCTTCTAGCAAATTCAACCATTTTTCTAAGGCATTTGCATATATCTGACCTTCAAATACGGGAATATCAAAACTCACTTGTACCTTGAAAGGAGAGGCTCCTTCAAAGTGGTCGCTTGATGAAGATGTGCCTGTTGCTATTGACAATCGTTGAAGGACATGGGAAAAATTCTCCATCATTTCATCCCTTTGTCGTGCGAGAGCTTGCTCAAGCAACATGTTAATAGAATCTTCTACTACGTCGTGTTTCTTTTCTGCTGTCATAGAGGGTTTCTTGGGTATGCGAGAGTGATTGTCCTCAAGAGAGACAATCTCGAGACCCAACTTGCTATACTCGGATCTTATAGGGGACATGCACTAAAAAACGATCAAGAGCAGCCTGCTATGATACCACTGATCCAGATTAATTTTGGAACGAAATGAAAACAAAGATATTACAATGAAGCACACATAAAAATTTGCAGAAACAGAGAAATACAACAATACATGATTTGTATTAATGAAATAAATGTACAAAGATTGTAAAAATACACAGTGCAAGACTTGCTAGAATGGTGGCAATGTTATCTTTGAGAAGAGATGTGACGGCTACGCTCATTCGCAAGAAGATGATTACAATGAGGCTCTGAAGGCCTTTTTATGATAAACATGACTGCCAAAACCCTAGACATCCAAAAACCTAACTCCTAGAGACGAAGTACCAAAAGTCACGTGGGCCCCGTTGGGGTAAGTTAGTACATTAACCTCATGAGGTTGTAACTTTTGCATACGATCTCTGATTTAGGTGCGCGATAACCCGTTGGAAAGGTATTTTCGAGAACTACACATTATGCCGTCAAACTCTAACTTTGTCTACAATTTGACTATGACAAGCCAAGAAAACAATGTTTAGAGCTCCAAAATGGCCCTGGAAGTACATAAAGGTGTATTGACATGAAAAATTCCAAAATAAGCTAGTTGGAATAAGTGGGTGGCCACCAATATCCACCTGGATGCTGTGTAGGGCTTCAGGATAGCCCTGTAAGTGCATAACCCATAATTACAAAGAAAAGTGTTGAACTGTAAACTGTCAAGATGAGCCAGTTGGAATTTGGAACAGGTGGGTGGCCACCAATATCCACTTGGATCAACTTTGCCAAAACAAAAAATATTTTTAAAGCCCCAACCTCCATTCTTCTTAGGCTTTGCAATCTTGTTCCAATTTACCAGATGAATACTTTCTTTCTCTTTTTTTCTAGTCCACAAAAAACTAAACATCCTCCTTCTAATTATGTCTAAAATACTTTTAGGGATCTTAGCCATAGACAACCAATAAACAAAAATGCTTTCCAAGACTGATTTTACAATTATAAACCTGCCTCCTAAGGTGAGCCATCTATGACACCAATTTGAGATTTTTTTCTCTACTTTTATAAACAACCACCTCCAATCATTTATAAAGTAGCAATTGGGTTTAAGAAAAACCCCAAATATTTAAAGACATCATCTAAATCTTTTACCTCATATGGTAAAATTTCTTTTAATTGTGATAACTCCTCCCTAGACTAACCTGCTTCCAAAAAATGTGACTTACGAGAACTAAAGGTCATTCCAATAGCATTGCAAAACAAATCAAGTTCATCCTTTAAAAAATTTCAATTCTGTCATTGGTCCTTTGCCAAATAAGACAATATCATCCAAAAAAAGCAAATGAATAATTCTAACTCCATTTTCTACTGAGACTCCTTCAATTTTACCTTCTTCAACAAGCTTTAAAAGAATTCTACTAAGACCTTCAACTATAATTATAAACAACAGGGGAGAAAGTGGACAACCTTGATTCAATCCTCTGGAGCTTTTAAAGAAACCAAAGGGGCCACCATTATTTAGAACAAAGAATTTTTTTGAGCTGACACACCCCAAAATCCAATCAGCAGCTTCCAAACTAAGACCAATCTGCAAAAGGACTATTCTAAGAAAACTCTAATCAACCCTATCGTAGGCTTTCATCATATCTAGTTTCAAAACCAGTGCTTTTGATTTCTTTATCTTTACACTATGCAAAGTCTCTAATTATCTTTACACTATCTTTATCTTTACACTGAGCTACTCCAATTGCATCAGTAATCTTCCTATTCTCCTAGAACCCAAATTGCTGCTTTGAGATACCTTTTGAGAGAAAAGATTTGATTCTATTATCAATGATTTTTGTAATTACCTTGTACATCAAATTACACAGGGAAATGGGTCTAAATCCAACAAAGGACTCAGGCTTATCACTTTTTGGAATAAGAGCTACAAAGGTAGCATTGAGAGCCCCATTAATCTTCCCCTTCAATCTGGATTCCTCCACTACTTCCAATAGTGTAGGGCCCAAAAGATCGAAAAATTCCAAGAAAAATTCAACAGTCCAGCCATCTGGCCCAGTGCTTTTTGAAACAACAAAACCTTTCAAAGTGGTCAACACCTCGGATAACAGAACATGGGCAACAATTATCTTCCCCTCTTCCAAAGAAAAGAGTCTAGGATAAGTTTGAATAACTTCCAACTGATGAACTATAGAAATATTCTCTCGAGCTTTAAAAATATTTTGAAAATAAAAGACAACTTCCTTTTCTAAGTCCTTATGACTAGTAGCCATAGAACCATCCTCCTTTCTTATTTCCCAAATAGTATTTGTTTGTCTTCTATAGTTGGCATATGAATGAAAAAATTTGTATTCCTCTCTCTATAAGCAAGCCAAGTAACTCTACTTTTTTGTCTCCAAGTCTCCTCCTCTTGCTTTAACAGATCCAATTTCCTTTTCTCTTTCTCTGCAACCAAAACCCTATCAACTTCTCCCTCAAAACCCCCAGGAAAAGTAGAGTAAATAAAATCCAAGTCTACTTCAAGCTGGACTGATTCCTCTTTTGATTTTAGCTTGTTGTGTCTCTCCCATTTAATGACCAAATATTTCATCAGTTTTAACTTTTGAACTAGTTTTTCCATTGGTGAAGAAAACTCCGAGACCATTAACTTTTGCCAATTTGAATGAACTAGAAACACAAATTGAGGATCCTTTAACCAAACTGAATTAAATTTAAAAGAGAGCTTAAGATTTTCCTACTCTTGGTCAAATTGTAAAACCACATGCATATGATAAGATAACTTAACATTTACCACCCATGATCTATACATGAGACCCGATACCGCCAACTTTTCACTGATTAAAAAGTGATCCAACCTCTTTGCAAAAAAGTCATGTTTCCCTCTTCCATTCCTCCAAGTCAACAATAGATTTACTGGTTCTACAACAATTAACCCTTCTTCCTATAACAAAATATTAAAGAAGGAAGCCAACAAATATTTTCTAGCAGAACATCCCCAAACTTCCCTCGTAGAAATTGTGAAATTCAAGTCACCTCCCAAAATTAAATCAAACTCCTTTAGTAAACCATCCACCTTTAAATTGTCCCAGAACATCTGTCTATTTGCATACAATCCATAACAATTTACCAGCTTCAATTTCTTATTGAGTTGCTTTACGAATCCAACCCATCACTTATATTCTTCTTCTTATAATCATCTAATCCATCATTTATATTTTCATTATCAATATAATTATAAATAAACTATAATTTTTATCCATTCATTATTAATTAATAAATAAAATCAAACTTCCATTTATTGCCCACCCATAAACAAAACAAAACATTTCATTTTATTCCCATTATCCCCATAATAAATCAAATCGGGTGGGTAATATAGAGTAACACTATAACTTTCAGTTTTATTCTCATTAAATAAAAATCAAATCTTTCGTTCGTTTTAATGTCCAATTAATATAAAATGCTAATTTTGCCCCATGACTAGTCAACTCAATCCAAAAACCAAAATATTAACTAGCCAACTCAATCTCGTTTATGGATAATTAGCAAGGTTGTGTGGTAGCGTAGTCCCTGCCAATGAGGTTAGAAAGCAAATTGTGGAAAATGGGGTCGAATTGTAAATGATAGCAGTGTTCGGTGAAAAATGTATATCACATAAATGTTGTGTGCAACATGTATATCACGGAACATGGGGCATAAGTAAATGGTGCTTGGCATGTAGAGCACCATTTATTTTTTGAAAGTATATAAGAAACTACAAATTTGTTCACAGTGGAAGAAAAAAAATGGAAATTTAAATGCATTTGCCATATAGAGTGGTGAAAGATAAAAATGTATGAAGACATAAATTTAAAAGGAGATAAGAAAAAAGTTGTATTTGAAATATGTAAAAAAATAAAACTTTGTTACATACTACTGGAAATTTTGAAATGTATATCACGAAAATGTTGAGTGCAACATGTATATCACGGAACATGGGGCATAAGTAAATGACGCTTGGCATGCAGAGCACCATTTATTTTGAAATATATAAAAAGATAAAAGTCTGTTACATATAAAAATTTAAATGAATTTGTCATACAGGCTGGTGAAAGATAAAAATGTATGAAGACATAAATTTAAAAGGAGATAAGAAAACAATTTCATTTGAAATATGTCAAAAAATAAAAGTTTGTTACATACTACTGGAAATTTTGAAATATACAAAAAAATTAAAGTCTGTTACATATAAATCGAAATTTCAATTCGTTTGTCATGTAGACTGGGATTGGGGCTCCCACGAACCATTAGAGAAATATGCACAAGAAACAAGACTGTAGAAAGAAGATAGAGTGCAATACCTACAAAAAAAATAAATTGAAAGGTATAAGTGTTTGCCTACACATCTCTATTTAAAAAAGTGGAATAAATGGGTTGATAAACAAAGCAGGATGCGATCAGTAGAATTACAGTGAGGGTACATATGAGCCCTTTGGCTATTTTCTTGCGGCTATTGTTTCATTGATGTCGTCGATGACTGCGGTTTCAATGATGTCGTCGATGACTGCTGGAATCTTGACAACTTCTTGTTGCCTTTCGTCGATGGCCTGCTTCAATTCCCTTTCGAGCCATTCTTCAATGTAGCTTCTCATTGGGGTGACGTTGATCTCATTCCAGATTTTTATGTTGAAACAATCATTTTATAATTCCCGGAAGTCGATAGAAAGATTACATATAGCCCGATGAATTTCCTCATTCTGTACTGAATATTTGACTAGCCAGTCGTCGACATGAGCTAGATCAAACTGAAGGATGTTGTAAAACTTTTCCAGAGAAAAGGCCTTAAACATAACAACTTGTTTATCAAACTCTTGCCTATTTGAGGGCAAGGAGTTTGCGATTAAGTCGGGGTCTTGGAAGTCGTTGGTTTTTTCGGCCAAGTTTATTCTTGGCAGCCTTGTGAATAATTTATCTTTCTTCGATAGGCTTGTTCACATGACTGAACAATGAGATACAGGTACTTCACTTTTTCTTTCCAACATGCATTCAATTGACCAATCTGGTTTTTGGATGGAAGATCTTGTTCTCTTATTTTTGTTTCTTTCATATTGTTGAAAATGGTGCCAAAAGGAAGGACCATTTTTAAAAAGAATTTTTCTTCATCTTTTAACTCCGCCTGCAAATGTTTGAGCAAACTATGTGCCCTTGTTCCAAGGGAAGTGGTGGTTTGTGATGCTTTCCACGTCTCGGTAACCAATTCCATTCTTTTCTTGATATTATTCTCCACATATCCTCTAGAGGATGCGAGTAGGGTGGAGGATGCTTTTACGTTTTCTGTAGGGGTGGTAGGCATGGCTATTGCCAAAGGATTGACAAGCAATGGCATAGGAATCAAAGCCTCTTCCAATTCCTTGACCCGGTCCTTCAGTCTGGACTTCTTGGCCTCGATGCCTCCAATGGAATCATGAAGTGCTTCTCCACTCGTGTTGTGAAGCTGACAAATTTGGGATGGCCACATGTTGGCAAGGTCAAGCTCTGAACGGGATTTTCCTTTCTTATTTTTTACATCTTTTTTCTCAATTATCAATTTTTTGGACTGGCTATCAAAAACAACACTCTAGAACATGAAGGATTCATCTTCGTCAAAATTTTCGGTAACGAATATGTCCATTGGACGACTATGCTAGATGGCATCTTTAGGCTAATCAAGGTACCGGAACATGCTATCCAAATCAATGTCAAGTTCCATGTTCTCACTCTGAATTTCCTACTCTTCCGCCTGCCCCACATTTTTTTTTCTCTTCTTCTCTACTGGAAGCTTGTGAGAACTATCAATTTTAGAGTAAGGAGGGTCATTATCTCCTCCCCCGTTTGAAGAACACTGAGTTTCTTTGTTGCTATGGTGGGCCGTTGGAGTGATGCTCCCAGATGTCGTACTTTTTGGAGTGCTATTTTCCGATTGAACACTCTTATTACCAGGGCCTTTCCCTTATTGCGTGTACAATTTAGTGCAGCTTTGCACTGTGTCTAGGTCGTCGACATCAGAGGCAGGAGCATTGCCGCCACTGTCTCTATTTTCGGGCAAGTGTTTTTTGAAAAAACAATCGTCGAGGCCAAGTGTTTGTAAATGTTGTCGAAAAATATTATAGGGGTCAAACACTCTTATGATTTCGGCATATTCCAGGTTGGATATGCTAGAATGCGTTGCGAATTCGTCAATTTTGTTGACGTTTTTCAACACGAACTCCCCTACTTTGCAAGGCAGAGGAATGAACTATTTTTTTTCTTCCTTTGCTACAGATGCAACCAGTAGTTGTATTGTCGTGCTACTTTTGCAACAAACATTCTATTCTTAATGTGACATGGAAGGAGAGCATGTTTTTCCGTGGAGCCAAAAATTCTTATGACAGTGTAATTAGCCAAATGTTCGAGTGTCGCCTTCCTGTCCAAATAACTGGTTGCCTGTTTAGATATGCGGGGAGCATCTTCTCCTAACAACAACATTTTGAAAACAGACACGAATCCATTAAAAACGTCATAAAAATAGTGGGAAGCCTTGTGCTTCCACAAGGCTTGCTACCAGAACATTATTGGGTCGAATTCCCAGTTGACATTCTTCGACAAAGACAGTTGTGGAAACCGACAGGAATGCGCTATCGCAAAAACTAAGTAGGACGACATATACAATTTCTTTTCCCTTTTGAAGCTTGACAATTGTGAATAGATTTCATGGGAAATTAACTTGCCCCAATAAAAAATGGCTTGTTCGTTGACTGTGAAACAAAATATAAAGAGCCATCTGGGAAACAGTTGTTGTTGACTCCTGTCCTGTTATTCTTGTAAACAACCAGACAATTTTGCGAAATGGATTTCTAAATGAACTAACATGCAAGCTTGTAATATCTTCAGGAACTATTAGTGGGTTTTCCAATAAATGGGGCAACAGGTCCAACCCGTTATTATGCTTTGCTAGGAACTATTTGCAATCTTCTCCTCTAAACGATAATGTTGGCTCCGACAATATTAGAATCTGGCGGAAGACTTGAGGTGACAAAGAAATAGAAGAGCGGTCCCGCAGTGGAATAATTCTTTTGTCTGAAATAAATTTATCGGCGCACCAAGAGACCAGGTCCTTACAGTAAAAAACCCCAGGGACACAGCCTACATGAGCAATCCAAGAGGTCCAAATTACTTGGTTCTCTATGGTAGAGGTTGAGTAATAAGAATATGCCCTGGACCACTGGAAGTTATGTTCCTTGCGCCCGAAGATGTTCACTGTATCTCCATAGAACTGTTGTCGAGCTGATGCCATAGGTTTATGAGAACGTTGGTTTGCTCCAGATGATGGTTGAAATGAACAGTTAGAGCTGATAATGTAACTCTCCGCTAAATCTTAGTTAAAATCTTATGAATGGGAAGCTCCTCGAGCCTTTCGCTGATTAATGACAATCTATATGGGTGGTGCATGATGAACTGTTAGTAGTAAAGCTTACTTATTGCATATTTAGAAATGTAAAGGTGGCGGGTACAATGAAGAGCAATTAAGGATTGGAGGTTTCGTGAACGTGCCAAGGTGACGACGTGCGAATGACATTTCATGATTTTGAAATCAACACTCGAAAGGGATAATATAACCCCCTGCAAATATTGGTTTAATAAGCATTAATAGGAGATATCCTCTAGCCTTTCGCCCATCAATGTCAATCTATACGGTTCGTGCATGATGAGTTGTTAGAAGTAAATGTCAATAATTGCATATTTAGAAACAAGATATGTATATATATATATATATATAAGACAATTTTTTTTCTTTTATTATAGACAAGTGCGAAGGTCAGGGAGACGTGGGAGAGCAAGGAAAGAATGGCAAGTTCTGAAAAGTGGTCGGACGGTATTCAAAAAAGGGTTACGGGGATACTAAGGAGAGGCGAGTGTTTCGCAGTCAAATTTTATGTATCGAAATTTTTTACTGCAAAACGTGTAAAACGGAAGAGATCATGATGGGGTAGTTCAGCGGCTAGTTTGTATATTTGCGGAATTCCGGCAAAGTGGCTAAGTATGGAATAGGGAAACGGTTGGGCAAACTCATTCTCAGAAGTGAGGATTGAAGTTTTTGTGAACGGACCAACCCGACGATGCGCAAATGACATTCCATGATGTTTGAAATTAGCACTTGCTACCAGGAATATGATCCGCGATATTACTTGGTTCTTGGTTGTATGCTTCGTTTGTCAATTTCTATATCGCGGAACTCCGAGGCATTTTTTTAGCCAACCAGCCCGCAAGTTCGACTGTCAATTTGTATAGTGCGGAACTATGGGTTTTGTTTGTAGGACATGGAACTATAGAGGAAATTCTTTGCCCTTTAATATAGCTTCTGTGGCTCAAATGTGGTATGGCTCGTTTAGGCACTTTTCCATCTGTAAACAAAGGTAATCTTGAGCCCGCCATCCCTGGAGCCCATGTGTCAATTTGTATATCGTGGAGCTTCGAATGGTGTTTGGAGGTCACAAAAAATAGAAGTGCAATGTTGAGCCAGCCAACGCGGAAGCCCACCTATCAATTTGTATATTGCGGAACTCCGGGTGCTACTTGTAGGACACAAAACAATAGAGGGCCAATTTAAAGAAAGGGGAAGTGCTCGTTTGAAACACGTGAATCCGCCAAGCTGCGCAACAAGGCATTTTCGGAAAAAAATGATTATGTAACCAGGAAGAGAAACTACAGGGAATAAAAGAGTGGGAAAATAAAAAGGGGCAGGGCAGTTTTCGTAACCGTGATTTGGTTTCAAAGAAGCCCCATTGTTGCAAAACCATCATTTTCTACTAATTGTTAGAAAATGCATTGTTGAAGATTAGATTTTATTGCAACCTGTGCGTGTAAGTATGTTCTTGATACATTATTCGATGACTATAAGATATTAACTTAACTATTAAACTTCATTTTCTACTAATCTTTAACAAATGCTTTGTTGAAGATTAGATTTTATTGGAACGTGTGGGTGTAACTGTAATCTTGATACATTCTTCCATTTCTTTAACATATTAACTTAAGTATTAAACTTCTTGCATTATGGGTTGTTAGCATTTAAAATTAATAACTGCATGTCTAGAAACAAGAATGACGATTTTGTTGCAAGATTGGACATTGGTATTGCTATGTTCTATCTGCATTACGAATAGAATTGAACATTGGTTTGAAACAATGTGTAATCCATTTTTTGTTTGCATAAAAGGCTGGTGGATTGACACAGTACATTGTCATATAATTGTTAGATGTTCCATTTCAGAAAAAATAACCTAAGTAAACACAATATTGAAGAACTACGAGAGCACCAAACCATGCCAATGAGAACATGCGTTAAATCTAGAAAAGAAGCAACAACGGAGACTCCAAGGAATTTTGTTTTAATAGCAAATCCATTTAAAAAAAGAAGAAAAACACCTAGTATTGTACATCTATCCTTAGAAATTGAACCTAGTTCTTCAGGCCAAAACATTGAACGTATCTGCCAAAAACACAGACACGAGATCCACAGTATGCATGATCCTTGTAGTTTTCTCCTTGATGAATCATCATGCGGTGAGATTGATAGTTTTCAGAAGCTTCCCGTGAGAAAGAAGACAAAAAACGTTGTAGGGAAAATGGAATATCCCTTACCTGAAACTTAGAACACAGCTAGAAACCGCCTCTGCATAGTCAAAAAAAATTCAGGGACACAGGTTGCATGTGCAATTTCAGAGGCCCAAATTAGTCCATTTTGGGTGGAAGGAGATGACTAGTAGAAAATGCCTTGCAGTAGTGAGAGTTATGGACCTGGTTCCCGAAGATGTTAATTGTATATCTAGAGGAAAGGATAGTAGTCTCGCAAGTGAATAATTTTTTGGCTTGAAATATATCTCTGTGAGCATCAATATATCATTTCCTTACAGTGAAACTCTTCCACCCGGAACAGACTAATTTGGAACTCTGGAATCCCTACTTTCGCGTTGCAAAGCGGCTATTGCATTCAACATCGGTTTCTTTTCTGAAACTCCTTTTGGTGTTGTCAGGACCACCATCACTGAGCCGAGAAGTTCCTCCTGTTATGGTTGATTTCAATTTGGGCGCAGGAGTGGGAAGAGTCTCTGCATTTTCATCATCCATTGTCATATCATCGCCCATCAGATCATCTTCTTCCAGCTCAGAATCCATGACATCAACCTCTGCACCAACCATCAATGCATCTGGGCAGGTTCTTTGAGCAGGCAAGGTTGCCTTGGAATTCTTTGGCTTGAAATATATCTATTGGTGTACCAAGGGACCATCTCCTTTTTGACTCCTGGGCGGAGGGAGATGAGTAGTAAGAATATGCCCTGGAATAGTGGAACCTCTGGCCATTATGCCCGAATGTGCTTAATGTATTTGGATAGAATTGTTGCAAATTGGGGAGGGATAATATAACCGTCCGCAAATTATGGTTTAATATGTATCAATGGAATATCTCCTCGAGCGTTTCCCTGAATAATGACAATCTCCAGGGTTCTTGCAGAATGAGTTGTTACCATTACAGCTCACTAATTGCATATTTAGAAAAAAGTGTGAAGGTGGCGGTGACAACGAAGAGAGATTAAGAATTAGAAATTTCTTAAAGGCGCCAACCCACCAGCGCAGAAAAATAGATTGCATCATGTTTGAAATGAATACTTGGAAAGGATAACGTTCTTTTGCACAAATCTTAGTTTAATTCGTAGTAATGACAAATATTCTCCGGACTTTCGGACATTAATGACAATCTTAACAGTTCCTGCAGGATGAACTACTAGCATTAAAGCTTAATTATTGCATATCTGGAAACAAGTACAAAGGCAGTGGTGATGGCGAATTGTGATGAAGCATTGTACATTTCGTGCACCCGCCAACTAGCGAAACTGATTCCAAGAAATACCAAAGTATGGAAAGCGGTCGAGCAGGTTACCAAAGAAAAAGGGAAGAAGATATACCCAGGAGACTTGAAGGGTCGATTGTCATATTGCATCTCAGTGACAGATATCGACTGTCAATTTGTATGTCGCGAAATTTCGACTATTGTTTGTGCGTAGGGGAACAACGGAAGCGCAATGGTGAGAGGGCAATTTGTATATTGCTGAATTTTGGGTTTTGTATATAAAAGCATGAGACATTGGGAAAAAGGACCAAGCAAACAGAAAGCGAAAGCATACGAGATGAAGGGGGGTTTGTTTGCTAATTTGTAAATCGCAGAAGTCCGGGTGCTAGTTGCATGCGATAGAACAATGGAAATGCAATGTTAAACCCGCCTATGCAGGAACCCGCAATTCAAAATTTGTGTTCAATATGAAACGGGGAAGCGGTCGGTCGGGTTGGTGATATAAAAGTAACAATGGAAATCTAAAGACGCGAATCTGCCAAATCCCACACCTAGACATTTTCTGAAAAATGAGTAAGTAAAGAAAGGGAAAGCAGAGAGAATAGAGAAACTGGATATTTTCTGAAAAACAAGTAATACACACTAAATATGTACTATAAAGTATGAACATGAGATGTTGTAGAGCATGTACGGATCTCACATTCCATACTTAGCCACTTTTTGGATCGCAGGTTCTCGGACTGGCGGGCTCTAAATTGGGCATATATTGTTCCGTGGCCTACAAATAACATCCAAAATTCTGCGGTATACAAATTGGTTAGCGGACCCGCGGGCTAGCTCGATCAACATTGTACTCCTTTTGTTTCGTGTCATACAAATAACACTCGGAGTTCCGCGATATACAAGTTGACAGACGAAATCCAGGGTTGGCAGCCTCAAGAGTGCGATTGTTTATGGACGCTAATCCCTATTAACTATTTAACATTATCTAAAAATATTATTTTCAATACTAAATTATTAATATTAAATATTGATATTGTACAATTTAGTTAGACAAGAAGGTTTGTACAATATGAAACGGGGAAGCGGTCGATCGGTCGAGCTGGTGATATAAAAGTAAGTGAAATCTGAATACGTGAATCCGCCAACTTCCTTACCAAGAAATTTTCCTCGGGTTGGCGGGCTTAAAATTGGGCCTCTATTGTTCTATGAGCTACAAATAGCACCCAAGAGTTCCACGATATACAAATTGGCAGGCGGACTTGTGAGCTGGCTCGCTCAACATTGCATTTCTATTGTTCTGTGTCGTTCAAATAACACTTGGAGTTCCGCCATATACAAATTGACAGATGGACTCAAGGGCTGGCGGGCTCAATCTTGTGATTGTTTATGGATGGTGATCCCTATCAACTATCTAACACTACCTAAAAAACTTTATTTTCAATACTAAAGTATTAATATTAAATATTGATATTGTACAATTTAATTACATAAAATTATAAAAGGATGTGAAATATCTTATCTCAAAGAAAAACTTGCGTATTCGGAAACTTGCGTTCGAAAATTTTTGTATAATATGAAACATGCAAGAGGTTGGTCGGGCTGCTAATATAAAAGTGGGTGGAAATATGAACATGTGTATCCGTCAAGTTCCGTACCTAGAAAATTTCCCAAGAAACAAGTTGTACATACCAAATATGTACTTTTATAAAGTATGGGCATGATATCTTATAGAGCATGTACGCAACCCTCATTCCATACTTAGCCACTTTTTGGATCGCGGGTTCTCGGGCTCAAAATTGGGCCTTTGTTGTTCTTTTCCCTACAAATAGCACCCAGAGTTCCGCGATATACAAATTGACAAGCGAACTATTTGAATTTTAAGGGCCTCATGTTGATGTAATAACACAATTGGACTTGGGCCAGTTTAGATTCGTTTCTTACAATATCAAACAAAGAAGCGGTCGATCGGGTTGGTCATATAAAAGTAATTGAAATCTGAAGTCATGAATCCGCCAACTCCCGCAGCTAGAAGTTTTCCGAAAAACGAGTAATACATACTAAGTATGTACTCTTATAAGGTATGGACATGTGGTTTTTATAGAGCTTGTATGGATCCCGCATTCCATACTTGGCCACTTTTTGGATCACGGGTTCTCGGTCTGGCGGGCTCAAAACTGAGTCTCTATTGCTCCATATCCTACAAATAGCAGTCAGAGTCCCGCAATATACAAATTGACAGGCGAACCTTCGGACTGGCTCGCTCAACATTGCACTTCTATTGTTCTGTGTCTTCCAAATAACATTTGGAGGAAACGAGTAATACATACTAAATATGTACTTCTAAAAACTATGGACATGAGATTTTATAGAGCATGTAAAGATCCCTCATTCCATACTTAGCCACTATTTGGATCGCGGGTTCTCGGGCTGGCAGGTTCAAAATTGGGCCTCTTTTCTTCCCTGCCCTACAAATAACACCCACATTTCAACGATATACAAATTGACAAGCAGACTTGCGGGCTATTTGAATTTTAAGGGCCTCGTGTTGATGTGATAGCACAATTGGACTTGGGCCAGTTTATATTCGTTTATTACAATATCAAATGGGGAAGCGGTCGGTCAGGCTGGTGATATAAAAGTAAGTGAAATTTGAAGTTGTGAATCCGCCAACTTCCGCACCTAGAAGTTTTCCAAAAAACGAGTAATACATACTAAGTATGTACTCTTATAAAGTATGGACATGAAATTTTTATAGATCATGTACGGATCCCGCATTCCATACTTGGCCACTTTTTGGATAGCCGGTTCTCGGGCTGAAAATTGGGCCTCTATTGTTATGTACCCTACAAATAGCACCCACAATTACGTGATATACAAATTGACAAGTGGACCTGCGGGTTGGCTGGCTCAACATTGCACTTCTATTGTTCCATGTCCTCCAAACAACACTTGAAGTTTTGCGATATACAAACTGACAGACGGACTCCAGGGCTAGCGAGTTCAAGATTGCCATTGTTTACAGATGGTAATCCCTATCAACTATCTAACATATTATTTTCAATACTAAATGATTAATATTAAATATTGATATTGCACAATTTAATTAGACAAGAAAGTTTGTACAATTTGGTCGGGCTAGTGATATAAAAGTAAGTGGAAATCCGAACACGTGCATTCGCCATCTTCCACACCTAGAAATTTTTCGAGAAACGAGCAATACATAGTAAACATGTACTTTTATAAAGTATGGACATGAGATTTTATAGAGCATGGACAGATCCTTCATTCCATACTTAACCACTTTTTGGATCGCGGGTTCTCGGGCTGGCAGGCTCAAAATTGAGCAATTATTGTTCCGTGTCCTACAAATAGCACCCAGAGTTCCGCGATATACAAATTGACAGGCAGACTTGCGGGCTCTCTGGCTGAAAATTGGGCCTCTATTGTTCCGCGCCCTACAAATAACACCCACAATTTCGCGATATACAAATTGACAAGCGGACTTGCGGGTTGGTTGGCTCAACATTGCACTTCTATTGTTCTGTGTTCTCCAAACAACTCTCGGAGTTCCGCGATATACAAATTGACAGATGGACTCTAGGGCTAGCGGGTTCAAGATTGCCATTGTTTATGGATGGTAATCCCTATCAACTATCTAACATGATTTAAAAATATTATTTTCAATACTAAATGATTAATATTAAATATTGATATTGCACAATTTAATTAGACAAGAAAGTTTGTACAACTTTTTCGGGCTAGTAATATAAAAGTAAGTGGAAATTTGAACACGTGCATCTGCCAACTTCCACACCTAGAAATTTTCTGAGAAACAAGCAATACATAGTAAACATGTACTTTTAGAAAGTATGTACATGAGATTTTATAGAGCATGGACGGATCCTTCATTCCATACTTAGCCACTTTTTGGATCGCGGGTTCTCGGGCTGGCGGGCTCAAAATTGAGCCTCTATTGTTCTATGTCCTACAAATTGCACCCAGAGTTCTGCGATATACAAATTGATAGGTGGACTTGCGGGCTCTCTGGCTCAACATTGCACTTCTATTGTCCCATGTCCTCCAAACAACACTCGGAGTTCCGCGACATACAAATTGACAGAAGGACTCCAGGACTAGCGAGCTCAAGATTGCGATTCTTTACAGATGGTCATCCTATCTAACATTATCTAAAACATTATTTTCAAATACTAAATTATTAATATTAAATTTTGATATTGTACAATTGAATTACATAAAATTATCAAAGGATGTTAAATTGCTTATTTTAAAAAAAATGAAGGAAACAAAATAAAGTTTTTTAAAATTCTATCACCGCAAGCATAACAACGACCAACAAGCAATACATAGTAAACATGTACTTTTATAAAGTATGGACATGAGATTTTATAGAGCATGTACGGATCCTTCATTCCATACTTAGCCACTTTTTGGATCGTTGGTTCTCACGTTGGCGGGCTCAAAATTGAGCCTCTATTGTTNCCAGGACTGGTGGGCTCAAGATTGTGATTGGTTACGGATGGTCATCCTACCTAACATTATCTAAAAACATTATTTTCAAATATTAAATATTGATATTGTACAATTGAATTACATAAAATTATCAAAGGATGTTAAATCGCTTACTTTTTTTAAAATGAAGAAAACAAAATAAAGTTTTTTAAAATTCTATCATCGCAAACATAACAATGACCAACGAGAAATACATAGTAAACATGTACTTTTATAAAGTATGGACATGATATTTTATAGAGCATGTACGGATCCTTCATTCCATACTTAGCCACTTTTTGGATCGCGGGTTCTCGGGCTGGCGAGCTCAAAATTGAGCCTCTATTGTTCCGTGTACAACAAATATCACCTAGAGTTCTGCTATATACAGATTGACAGGCAGACTTACGGGCTCTCTGGCTCAACATTGCACTTGTATTGTCCCGTGTCCTCCAAACAACACTCAGACTTCCGCGACATACAAATTGACAGAAGGACTCCAGAACTGGCGGGCTCAAGATTGCGATTGTTTACGGATGGTAATCCTATTTAACATTATCTAAAACAAATTATTTTCAAATACTAAATTATTAATATTAAATATTGATATTTTACAATTGAATTACATAAAATTACCAAAGGATGTTAAATCGCTTATTTTAAAAAAAATGAAGGAAACAAAAGTTTTTTTTTTTAAATTCTATCACCGCAAGCATAATAACGATCAATTTGAATTTTAAGGGCCTCTTGTTGATATGATAGCACAATTGCACTTCGCACAATATATATTCGTTGATTTCAAATTATTCCAGGAGATTAATTTTACCAAGTTCATCGATTAAGAAAAAAATGCTAAAACAACGACCAATTTGAATTTTAAGGACCTCTTATTGATACAATAGCACAATTGTACTTCACATAGTATATATTCATTGATTTCAAATTATTCCAAATGATTAATTTTACCAAGTTCATCAATTAAGGAAAAATGCTAAAACAAGCCACATAATACATATGCGTCACATCGCCATATAAATTATCAGGCGGATTTGCGGGCTAGCTGGCTAAAAATCTAAATTCTATTGTTTCGTGTCCTCCAAACAACAGTCAGAGTTCTGCGATATACAAATTGACAGACGAAGCACACAACCAAGAACCAACTAAACTTCAAACAGGCTGCAAGCAAGTTCCTACAAGGTTCCATAGAGCAGGACACATCAACCTTTGCATCAAACAATTTGATATACAAAGAAAATATGTCACCGCATTCGTTTTCTCTTGCCTCTGGTATATGTTCACAGTAGAATATAACCGAGGCCATAGGATATATGGGTTTGCTGCCATGCTTCCCATTTTTTGGACCGAACAATCCTATGCGCATGCAATTTCAAGTAGCCGAGTCCGACGAACATTCATCTGGATGTTGAAGAAATATTACAGAGACACATGAGGTATTTTCGTTTCCTACC
>SNQJ01S0017764.1:37590-62116 GCA_010110895.2 Picea sitchensis
TGTTTTGGGCAATATATTAAAATTTGTAATGGATATCCCATTACCCGACAATATCTTTTCTGCATGTTTCTGGACAAGTTGTGGAGGAATAGTCAGTGTCAGTTTCATCATGGCCTCCTTGTCTGTCATGTCAGCACGCATAATGAATCCAATTTTGTTTGCCTTGTCCAAGTAGGTGCTATAGACGACCATTATGTCCCTGATGAACACTTGTCCAGTTCGACGGCTGTTCAAGCCCTCTATTGATAATACTTTGGATGTTACAACTCTAGACCCGGTGACAATTTTTGAATAGGAAAACTAAAGTGAATGGTAGTGTGCATTTTTTTTTTTTTTTTGTATTCTTCTTTCGTTGGCATAAATCTATAAGTACACGCATAGCTTTGATGATGGAGCCAGAGTTTTACAACCACACCTCTTAGTCTACGGAACATGCGGCACGTTCGACGTCTCGATTATACTTGTTGATACTTCTCGTGAACTGCAAACCATGTATTGCAGATGACATCAACATATTCACCATGCCATAGATGAATATATAACCGAGGATATTTGTTTGGTAAACATAGTAAGAGCATAGCTTATGCATCTTTACCTTTAGCCTTGTCGGTCTTCTGATGTCTAGGATGACTGACTACTCATGCCCATGTCATTAGTCCAACTTTTTCTGATGCAAGCATGTGCAGATGAACATCAAGACTAAACAAGCACATGCATTGTATACTGTCCATCAGAAGGACTAAAAAACAGTAAAATTGTATGTATCTGATTTTTTTAACTAGAAAAATGTTTAACGGTAAACAGGGCGTGAAGGTGGGGCACCACGACCAATTTGTATATCGCGGACCCCCGGAAGCCAGGGGGGCAATCTTGGACCTTCCAGTCTGGCACCCGCAATCGACAAAGTGGGTAAATATGGAATAAGTTAGAAGCACGACCATATATGTGAAACCGTTAGTCCGCCAACTGACTCACCAAGGCATTTTCGGAAAGAACACTAAGTAGATGAATTAGAAAACAAAAGGGATAATAGAAAATGGAAAAAATAGAAATAGGGAGGGCAGAAAGGCCCATTACTGCCAAGCCGTCGTTTTCAAGTCTAATATTATATGCCCCCATCCGGTTTTTATATTTAATTTACCATCACAATTGGTATACCTTTTAGAAGATTGTACCATAGAACCCTTTGTTGTTGCACAAAACAATTCATCTTCCTATCCAACCAACCTATTTTTTCCAAGGTAGCAACGCCAAATATGCAATGGACATGAAGGCAAGTTAGTATGAAGAGAAACATGTCTATTTACCCACCAAAGA
Organism: Picea sitchensis; assembly: GCA_010110895.2. Lineage (NCBI taxonomy): Eukaryota > Viridiplantae > Streptophyta > Pinopsida > Pinales > Pinaceae > Picea > Picea sitchensis. The sequence continues at coordinate 38,908 of SNQJ01S0017764.1, forward strand.
GTCCATTGTCCTCTCCAACCATTCTGTTTGTTTAAATGTAGCAATGCAACGAAATCACAACATACATGAAGTAGGTTAGTATGCAAGAAGGCATGTAATGAAGATAACTTATAATAAAGACATATATGTAAAAGAAAGAGAAACATGGCTATTTACCCGTGAAAGAGCCCATCGTCTTCTCCAACCATTATGTTTGTTTAAATGTATCAATGCAACGAAAACACAATAGACATGAAGCAGGTTAGTATGCAAGAAGGCATGTAATGAAGATAATTTATCATGTAGGAAGGCACACAACATGTACATATAATAAACTAGGCGAACACATATAATACAGTAAATGAAATACAAAACAATGTAATATGAAATAACAGTACAAGCATGCACCTTTCAATATCCTCTTCAACCGATGCAGTCAAGACTCCGTCGTTTTCTCTAGCTATTGTGTTTGTTTGAATGTGGGAACGCACAAAATACAATGAACATGAATGGAAGCTGGTATGCACCGGAGAACAAGCAATATGTACATACAATAAAAGAGACTCAACGAACAGTCTAAAATATAGGCAAAAACATGAACCTTTGCGCTTCTCCATCCATAACTATAAATGTGTAATTTTTTTTTCCCTGCCCAAAATATATTACAAGCCGCAAGATATCATGAAATTGCATGGTTGTAGCTAAACATTTTCTGGTTTTCCGTGGAAAATTATCCAGATATGCTTCGACCGATGGAAATACATGTTCCTTATCCTCTACACAGACTATTGTGCCCACAATACAAGATTTTGGTTTTCCGTGGCAAACTACCCAGACATGCTTCCAGACATGGAAATATAATGTTGCAGAATCTTTGTTGTACATATCATATCTCAAGTACAACACAAATTGTATCGTGCGCACACCAATATGTGTAGAGGAAAAATAACATGTAATGTCACATGGGCACATCTGACCATACATGGTTTATAAATGTAGCTTGCATATGCTTTATTCTAAAAAAAATAGCGGATATTGCAATTTCACATGTAATTCTCGAACAATTTTGCATGCAACTATTTTCTTTCATGCCAACACTGAAGCACTAGCAAAATCTCACAACATAACATATATCGACCTCGGTAGACAGGGTAAATAACACAACTGCATGTCGACTTGTGGGTGTAGGGGCTGAACACCGTAAAGCGCCTCAAAAACAACAATAATCCAAAAAAAAAACCCAGCTCCAACCACCAGCGCTGGACCCCAACCCTGCAAGGCCGAATCAAACAAACGAAAAACAACAAGCACCAAACTAGTGAGAAAGCACAAACATGCCGAATTGCACCCCGAGGGCCACAAAGCGTAAACTGAAGCCAAACAAACACAATCAACACCCCACGAACTAATGAACTAGCAAGAACCACCGAACCAGTAAACAACATATGTATTTCCAACGATTACGAAACTACAGTCGAAGCACAGAAGGAACCGAAAACATACAATGACCATGTCACTACAAATAAACAAACATTCTTACCTGCAAACTGCAAACACTGAACAACAAACAAGGAATAGAAAATGAAACTATGGCATGGAAACTTACTCTGAAACGATGAAATGCAGAAGCGCGGGTCGAGTCGCGAACGAAACAACAATAAGAAACAATCGACGAAACGATGAAGAAGAAGGACTCACCGAACCAGTAAACAATGTATGTAGCTTCAATGATGATGAAATTGCATTGCAAAGGTAGAAGAAGGATGAAACATACAATGCCTATTCAACTGGCGGTGGACAACAACACTGTGCAAAATCACTGCAACGTTGTATGAAAAATTTCGAGGAAAAATGTACTCCGAGAAGCATATTTAGATAAACAGTTAACGTTGTCAGGCTGTTTAAGGACCTCACGGTATGCAAACATTTAAGCTGTTAGGCCTGTTGGAGGACCTCGTAGCATGTAAACATTTAAGCTGTCAGGCCTATTGAAGCATCTCGAAAAAAGTGTCAATACATTTCAATACAAATACATGCGGCAAGGACGTTATAAACTCTGGAATTCTCAATCACTATAAAGCTTGGATATCAAAACATTTCAATATGATTAGTACAAATAAAAACTTAGGGATATATTCAGCTAACATAAAATGTTAAGACAAACATTTGAACTAATGCTAGCATTAATCCACCTTCAAGCAATACATAGGAAAAATATATTATTCAAAAAGATTGTATACGATAAAAAGTTTGGATATGTTGCCATATAAAACATTGGAGATAGCGAAGCCAACAATTAGACCTACAATCTCTTATCCAATCAGATCAATACATATATAGTGCTTTTTATTATATAAAAATATATGTTTTTAATTCCCTACCTCTAACAATAGCTATTATGCAAATATTTTTGGTCAAAGGACAAACTAATATGTAGTCAACGAATTATCGATCGCTATAGTCCCTCTATGCTTACGACAGGGACTAATAACATGCTCACAACTAGTACATTTGGTAACACACTAAAAGAGAATGATTCAATTACCAATACTTTCTATAAAAATTTCAGAAATAAGAGAAAAGTAATAACCTTGTTGATGGCATTAAATCTATACATTTTTCTCATGATCATATGTAAACAATAACCTCAATTTTCTTTATAAATGAAATTTGAATTGGTCAACAAAATCTCGTTACACTATTATATTAAATTTATGTAATATTTTTTTTCATGAAACTAAACATAAATAAATAATTATATATGAGATTTTATATGTTTTATATTAAATTTATCTAGTATTTTTTTTCATCAAATTAAACATAAATAATTATATATGAATTTTTTTATATTAAGTATTTTATTGTTTTTTAATGAATTTATTCGAGAAATTGTAACAAGCATTATAAAAAGGAGATTTTTAAAAGCTTCTATTAATATATTTTGCCTAAAAGCTAAAATGACAAACTAGTACCTTGCATGCAATTGCCTTGAAAGGATCATTTTACATGCATAGATCTAGTCTTAGTTGTCATTTTAGGGGGTTTACAGGCCTTAATTGTTGCACCCTTTTTTGTATAGGGGCAACCCTCTTTAGGGTGTGCCCTTTATGCAAAGAGTAGCGGCCTTACTGGGCTACTCCCTTTGCATAGGGGCTATCCCTCCTTACAAAGGGTTGTAGCCAACGAGGGTTGTGCCATTTAGATAGGGGGTGCCCCTGTTGTGGGTGTGACCTCCTTGCAAAGGGTTGCAGTTGTCAAGGGTTATGCCCTTTTCATAGTGGGTGGCCTTCCTTTAGTCGCACACTCCTTGCAAAGGGCTATGACTGACAAAGGTTGTACCCTTTGCAAACATTATTTGCATCATATTCCACCACAAGCAAATTCCCATTCACATCGCCTAACAACAAATTGGCCCCAACAAAAATAAGAAGGAAACACCCTATGTAAAGCACATATCTAGAAAAATAAAGTAACTTTTCCCATTTTACCACCCAAACTAGCACCCTTGTGAAGAGTCCCAAGATAGGTGCTACCTAGGCCAATAAGATGGGAAGTGCACCATTGTCACCTCGATACACTTTCCTCTACACTTTAGGCTAGCTCCTAGAAACCACAGAGGTTATCCCTTTTTGCATAAGTAAACTTATTTAAATGAAGTATAACCATGCAAGCATATGATATACTTTAACGAATCCTTAATACATGTAACAAGATCATGCACAAGATTCCAATAAGTGATTAAATGCTTTAAAGATATAACAACTAGAACAATAACAATAACCACAAGTATATCCACTCAAAAGAGAAGGTTAGGAGCTAGTGGATGTGTGTGTCAAATATGATGTGTAAGATACATAACGTCAACAATTTCGGATTTGCATTTATATCTATCCCTCAACAAGAAAAAACTTCAAAGAGGTTAGAACCACTTTTAAGCTACTTTAAGGTACAAAGAGTGAAGACATTTAGCATGAATCAAAGGTGCAACCTGTGCTTGTGTTTACCACTTGATTATATGCTAAGAGTGGATAAATTTAAGACCGTCCTTCACTTTCTAAATATATTTTATGAATAATAACACAAAAAATTCAGATTTAGATCATGAGAAGACCATCCAAGAGAGACATTAAGCACAAGAAAGCAACGTGTCTTAGATGTTTCCACTTGGGGAAGATATATTCTGTGCGATAACAACCAAACAAGTGTTGGAAACCATTTTTAAAGATGTATAAGCATTAACCAAACAATAACTTGTAATATAGATGGTGAATGCCCTTAGGGTTTCACAAGTTAGCACTTGGAATTCACCAAATAAACCTCTAAGTAAATGATAAAACAATTACTAGCACATTAGAGATCAAATTCACCACTAGATATGTAAGATAAGCGTGTGTAAACAATTTGGAAATGAAGTAGAGGCTAGGTATGAGTAATAATACACCTTAAAGCACCAAGCCCTAGACTTAGGGCTTCATCAAATTTGATTTCTATTGCTGCAATTTGATTTTTAGATTTGAGAAATGCCTTAAATTAGCCCTAAAAACATTAGACAAGGCCTCAAAGCTCCTTTCAATCTGGTCATTTTGTCTCCTTAGGGTTAGAGATCAATAATTTAGCATAAACCCTAGGATAAACTTGTCTAGGAAATAAAATAAACCTTTAACTTTACACTAGACAATGAAATAGATCTAATTTAAGACATTTATTTGATTTTTCACCTTCATATTTCCTTCTAAAGAAACAAAAATGAAAGAATTTTTATTTTCAGGGTTTTCTGGTTGGTTGTTCGATTAGGATGAGTGCCTTTTTATCCAATTACAGCTTATGGGGTCAAGAAGTATGCCCCTCTTAGATTTGGTGACTTCTACCTTAAACATTAGGGTAAGAGATTGGAACCCTAGGGTATATCAATCCCTTATCCAATCAAGACAAGGTATGAAGATCAAGTCTCTGCAAGAAGGGTTTCCTCAAAGGAAAAAACCTTCACCAACAAGATCAATTGTGGCTTAAATAAAATATTTAAAACCCTTGTCAAGGAACCAAAGGAAATACAAGACAATATATTGAGCACTTACTAAACCAAATAAAGGAAGATGGAAGAGAATAAACCATATACATCTTCCCTCCAAGTAGCTAATTAACTACTTAAATGGATCGATCTTGGTAGCTAGTAGAAGCCTTTAACATTCACACTAATATTTGATTCATCAAGAAAGAGAGATCTCCACAAATTGACACCAAAACCTCCAAATAGGTACATCTTCTATTAATTGTATTCTCAAAATGATATCCAACAATTCACAACCATTTGGAATGAGAGGAGAGCCTCTATTTATATAGGAGGTTTCTACATCCTTCTCATTCTTTATTATTTCATTCTCCCTAAAATCAGGCTAGGAGAATTACAAAAGAAGACTTGCCATCCATGCAAAGAAGGAGACTAAGTAAATACAAGTAAAACATGCCACATGTACATAAAACCCTCATGAGAAGGGGGGGCATCCCATATAAAAGGGGTCAATTTTCTTAATTAGCTCAATGTTCCCTTGTGTTGTTCCTAAGTTTATACTTTAAGGCTCTAAAGTATACTGTCAAGGCATCTGAAAAGACAGAGGAAGTTGAGGATAGAAAAAATTAATGATAAAAAGGTGAGGACTATAGTTGGTTTCTCAACTGTCTCTGTCGAAATTCCCAGTTTTCCTTAATACTGATATCTCTCTCAATTGTTGCCCATGAACATTCTAACTCAACCCGGTTATTTCTTGTTTGTCAGATAGTGTTAAATAAATTTAGAGCGATGCTGGTTTGATTTGAAAGACCGGGTTCGATGTTAGGCTGCCTTGAAACTGGTACTGTCATGAAGGATAAAGGTAAATGAGATACAATTCAATGTTTTATTTTTAGGCTTCGTTATCTCTATTTCACAATGTAAAGAGAATGATTTTAAAACACAAATTAATAGGATGACTAAATTAAAGGCCGTTTCTTGTATCTGAGTTAAATTTAAAGGAAAGGAAACATGCATGATATGAGGAAAAACATAAAGCTATTAACAAGGTGAGGCATCAATTGAAGAGGAATCTCACGTTGTAACAAAAGACTATGAAAACAAGAAAAATATTAATGAAGCATATGATATTGAAATCTAAACATTCACAGGTCTTGTATCTGTTGATAACCGATACAGAGGAAAAATTGTAAATGATTTAAATAACAAGAATAATAATTTCCACAGTAGAGGTCGTACTAAATTGTAGCCAAGCATTCATCAATTAGATATATGAAAGAAAGATGAAAAGACAAGGGAACATATAACTCAGACTAAACAAAATCTGGAATCTTTAATCTGCATTTGTATTAATTCAGAGTCTCTTGAAAATTACTTCGTCACAGTGCCTTTGTAGAGAAAAAATCCCCTTTTCAATCTTCTCTCCTTGTATTTATACAAGGTCATCAATAATTGATGGTTAGCAATCTCCTACTTTTTAGGAGAAAAATAGTTACAAAATTGCAACCTTAACTGTTGCATGATTAACCTTTGTTTGTCTATCATTTCAATAGTATAAGATTTCAAACGATACTTCATGGTTTAGTTGAAGTCTCTCCCTCCTTTGATCCTATACATTCAATACATTTCTCCAGAAAATATACAAAATTTCTAGGAGGTGTCGGAAGATCCTTAGCTTCAAACAGATAAAACTTTCTTTGGACCTTTGGAAACTGGTCTTCAAAAACTTTATCGACAAACCTGATCACTTGCAACTTTAAATTGGGTTGTACCAACGATCTGTCTATTAGGTTGGCATCGATTTCCTTCAACTGTGAAATTTCCGCCTGAATCTCCTTCAAGCTCTCTTTGCAGTTCAACTGCTGTTTCACAATGTTTATCTGCCCCAGTGGCTCAGAGCAATCATTTGTTTCAATACCTAACGCTTGATTATCCAAAGAATCAAATATTCCCTCAAAGTTGTCTTTGATTTCTTCGACTGTCTTATTGTTTTCGGATATGTTTGTTTCCCATACCTTGAGCATGATGTCTCCTCTTATCTGTTATGTGACAGAAAGCTTTAGATTTCTCGACATCTCTCTGTTTCCTGAACATGCAACTTCTTTCTGGAAGGTATTCCTTGCTACTTTAGCCTCCTTTTCTTGTAAATTAATATCATCAAGGGATTTTCTTACCTCTTGAGAGTAATTCTAGATGATCTCTATTTTGGAGATCAATTTCTACTGCTCGGCTTCTATCTTCGTATGTGCTTCCAGCGAGAGGGTTTGGAAAGCCTTTAAGTCTACAACTTGACCTTCTGTCAAATTTAACTTAGCTTGTAGCTGCTTTACAAGCTCCTTTTGCTGAGTAACCTGCACCTGACTTGCTTGTATCCTCTGGTTCATTTCATCCAGGCTTGATTTGAGTGATTGAATTTCTTTCCTTTCAACAACTCTGGCCTGCTCCAAGCTTTTATTCACCTCTTCTCTAATGTTTTTCTCAGCATTCTTTAACTGGTATTGCAATTGGGCTATTGTGTGGTTACTCTTCTTTATCCTTGTTCTCATGTTTTCCACAGTAAAAAGGTTTGTTGTTGCCATGGCTCCCATGGAGTGTGCTACCTCTGTAGCGAAATCCTCCTCTTCCAAATTCTGGCCATCTACCCCCGTCTCTCATATGCATCTCTTGTTTTAGAACAACCTTCCTCTTTTTGTTGAAAAAATAATCAAATAGAGGGATCTCATCTCTGGAGATAGGGGTGAGATCACTAACATATATGGCTCCCATCTATGGGAGTCCAAAGACAAACTGTAAAGGGGTTAAAGAAGCTATGGGACTTCCTAGCTCTGTAAATCTTGTTTCTCCTATGGCCTTAGGTATATTGACATCAACAACAGATGATGAATGGGGAGTGGACTTAATGGACTCGGGAGGTGTCCCAGGCCTCCTCTCTGTTTCCGTCTCTAGATTTTCTGTCTGTAAGGCCTCTTCATTTTTGCGAGGACCATTCAGTCTCCTGTGGAATTTCCTCGAGATTGACTTTATCCTGCGCTTCTTGTCTGAATCCTGGAGGAGTATCCTCTTGTTCCTGAGGAAGGGTGATTGCTTCTCCTCGTAGTACTTCGGGTAGACCACTTCGTCTATGCTTCTAGAAGGTCTGAAAACTAGCTTGCAAGTCGGACGACAATGTCTGTACCCTCTCTAACACCTCCTCATAGGTCCTAGTCCCTTTGAACATGCCATCACAAGGGGACTTCTCATGTTCATAAGCCTTCATATTACAGTGGGCCATGTGACTTCCCACTAATTGGTAAGGGTCGTGTTTCCTGTGTTCGAGGTCTACCAACTTGACCTCCTCCAGCGCTGCCACTTCAACTTTGGAATGACCCAAGTTGAGTAGTGAGAATCTCTCAATTTGAATGGGAAAAACTGGCCAAGACTTCTTTTGAGATGTCTTTAGTTCTATCCCAATTCCATCTGTTACTATTTGATGAGCTACCTCCTTGCACACCAGTCTGTCAGGGAGGAATTTCGGGAGTGCATGTGGAGGGATTGAACATCCGAAAACTCTGATGTAGGAAAAATTCTCCTCTATAAACTAGTCAACAACTGCCTTGAGGCTTCCTATGACCAACTCTGAAATGCGGGGAGGTGCATAGCCATACAACATCTGATGTAGTGGTATCACCACGAAATGACAGATTTCATAGAATGAGTCCTTGGCGTTTTCTTCCCAAAGTTTAGAATGATATTCATGAATAGGTTCCGGGTAAGTCAGATTCCAACTCCAATTCATCAAAGGGAAAGGAGTTGTGAAGCATATAGCATCCATGATGTATGTAGACATATAAAAGGCTACTGGTCGGCCTTTGGATCTTGTAGTTTGATATTCCATGACCTCCTTCGCTATGTTATCGGATAAAATCTTATTCCAATTGAAGTTGTAACCTTCTGTTGTCTCGTGCAAAAGAGGTCCCCATTCTGCAGGGAAATGGGTAGGACTTTTCTTCCCGAAAATTCTACATAACATCATCACCACATAGACCATATACTCATTTAATGAGGCTGTGGCGTAAATACCATGGGTGTCGGCCCTGAATTTTGCTGCGTGTCTCCACCAGTCTTTGATTATGCCAGGATACATTTGGTCTGACTCAAAACATTCTTTCCTTTGAAACTCACTCACAAAATTTTTATTATAAATATGCTTGGGACTAGGAGATAGTTTATGCATTACTTGTATATGCTTTGGTCTGAAAGAGCCAATGACGACCCCTCAGTTGTCCAGAATGATTCTCGTCTGCACGTCTGTTCTCTCTAAGGCCCAACTGATCATGTCGTTATAAGTCATGAGTCGTGGCCGTGTAGCTATTTTGTGAAGCTCAAACTCCGCTATGTCTCGGAGTTTGTTGTCAACAACATGAGGGAAATTCTTAATTTCATAATCCAGAGTTTCGAAAATTTGCCTCCAGGATTTGATGGTATCGATGGCATGCAGTATTGTATCAGATACAACATCTCTGTCTGGACTCGAGCTTTCTACAACTTCTTCACTTTTCTTGGGTGCCTTCTTAGGTGCCATGATGTTTACACTGGACCAGAAACCTGTTTACAGAGGAAATACGTATAAAACTGAATAAATGCGACTTGCTACAGATGTAAAGGATAAGAATGAAGTTCGAAACATAAGACCTTTATTAATCCTTAATTTGTGTTATAACGAGCGTACTGACACAAGCAATGAAAAATTAATGCTTTAATGGAAAGATATGCCTAGAGATATGCTTTCACGTCAAAAAATATCTCCATTTATTTGTTATTAATACTTTCGTATCAGCGATTTCAAAACTGGAGTTTCGAAAATTGTTGCCTTCCTCAATTCTCGAAATGTGAAAGGTAACTTTGTTATCACTAATCCTGTTTTGAAAACAACTTAACCTTAATCTTAGACTTTGTTTAAAGAAAACGGGATTTCACATTTTAGAACTTCGGGGATCCTATTTTCAGGAGACATGTCATAAGCAAACCCCGGATCGCGAAATTGCGACGGGATAAGTGAGGCGCTAATCATTTGTATTAAAGCTTTAATTAATCAAGATTAGTGATTAATTATTTTTTTACTTTTCGAAAAATCGAGGATCGGGAGTTCGAAGGTTGAGAGTTCAAAAATTCTTTAGTAGAAAGAAACCCGAATCACTAAAGATTAAGGGAAAGATGATTGCGTTTATGAGTTTAATTAATTATGGATTCAAGAGTACTTTGTGGAAAGCGACGAAAAATGTAACATTTATATCTTCCCCCTCTTTTTAAATTTTTTTTTTAATATGTTAAACGGTTTCAAGATTTCGACACCAGGAAATTGGGATGGTTGAAGATCATACCTCGAGAAAAACTGAATCTTGAAACCTGAAAAGGAACGAAAGACTTTGACTCCCTTTTTTGGACTAAGGGCGGCTCCATGTCTTAGGAAAAGATGAAGCTTTAGTTTTAAAGGGTAGAAAAGATTAAACTTCGTGTCAATGCCTTGAAAAAGTGTTGTCAAGGCCTCAAATCATGGTGTAGTAGCTTTCCATGCAAGTAATGTGACAACATCTATCCATATAATGTGGAACAACCTCATGGAATGGGTGGAAGAGGCCCAAAAGGTGGACAATTTCTATGAATGTGCTCATGAATTCTCAAAAGATGCTTTCAAGGCATGACCAAGTCCTCCTCTCAAGAAAAGATTCCTCTCAAGGCAAGGAAAGTGCCCCTCTAAGACAAATAAACTGATAAAAGATATCCCACGACTATCATAAAGTCCACATGTGTGGGTCGATCCTCAGATCATGCATAAAATAGCTCAAAAAGTGATGAAATAGGATGGTGCTATGGAATATTCAACGTGGCATGTGCAGAGGATGTCCATGCATGCATAAATAACGCATCTATGCCTTAGAGGATGTGGATCGTGCCTTGGGTAATCTGTAAATTGCTGTGGATATTTCATTGGAACAACTCGTCAAAATAGATCTGATAAATAGAACTAAAATCTACACTATGAAGGTTAAATTCCTTTATATTCGAGAATCTTTAGTTACTAATTTTCTGTTTATGCATGAAATATATGAAATGTGAAAAATAGAGAACAATAAAATAAAAATCACACACCATCCACAAAATAACACAATTTTTTGCTCTCGGAAACCCTTACGGGAGAAAACTTGACTAGAAGGTGAGGTCACTCTGCTCTCTTTTCTCTGGTATGGAAATAATGCAAGTACAAAGGAGAGGGAACTCTCTATGGACTCACCTGAGACTTGTAGCTTGTTAGGCTTCTACATAACATTAACCCCCTCTGTTATGCTCTCTAATTTCCTACTCCTCGTTGTTCTACTCTACTATGGAACAAAATACGATAACATAGAATGGAACCCCTTCTCCTCCTAGCAGTCCAGTATTTAACATAGCCCGATAGCCATCTAGGGTTAGGATTTTGAATTCCTCATCCCTAGATTGCGATAAGGTTTTGGACCTTCTAGAATCTTGATGAAATTACTCATGTGGCTAGCGCCATATGCATGAGTAACAGGGCCTGACATGGCATCCTTTCGTACCATGGTTGTCAACATGATAAGTCAACTTGTGGGGGGCATAACTTTTGCATACAAGCTCTTATTGACGTGATTTTTGCACCAATGGAAAGGTATCGATGTTCTAGTATAGTGTCATGGAGTCTATATTATAGCTAAGAAAGTTTTGACCCCCAAAAAATCCATTTGATGCCGCAAAATGGCTCCAAAAGGTTTCAAATCCTAATTTTCCAAACTAGGACCTGCCATTAAAATGACCCTGCAAGTTGATTCCTCCAATTTTTTCCACTATGAAAGCATCAATATAGTTGATAAGTAATATAGTGATCCAATCCATATCATACCTCCCTATTTAGGGAGGCTTTTTGTCCCCAAAATATTTACTAAATAAGGTGAGGAAAATTTTCCTCTACCTTCTCCCTGGAGTACCACTTTTCTTTGCTTGGAAGTTGGCCTTTCAGCTCAATCTGCCAAAGGTCATGCTATCCTTGTCTTGTGTTTATGGACCTCACTTGCAAAATTGTGTCCTCTGCCAACTATGCCTGAGCATATGGTGTTAAGTCCTCTATAGAAGGTAGGACTTGCTCCTCCTCCTGATCCAACATGGAAGGCCCATAGAGTTTGAGATTCTTTGCATTCATTACTTAGTAAATGCATATGTATGGGGGTAGATTGAGTCTGTAAGCCTGATCTCCCACCTTTTCCAATACCTCAAAAGGACCATATCACATAGCCTTTATATTCTTACCATGACCCTATAATCTTTCCTTATTCAGTTGTAACCATACTCTGTCTCCCACTTTGAATGTTCTTTCTGTTATGTGTTGGTCATGTCTAGCCTTGTACTTTTCCCATGACTTCTTCAACGTCTCATGTACTTGCAAATGGATATGCTTGATCTTCTCAACAATTTTTTTTGCTTTTAATGAATCTCATGTTAGGTCATCCCTTACTCCTCCTTGTTGTCCATATAAAACATCTAAGGGTGAAGGTGGAAAATATCCAAAGCAAGTTTCAAAAGGTGACTTACCAGTAGAAGTGTGGATCGATATGTTATAAGAGTGTTGTATATAGATCATATTTTCATCTCAGGTATTTGGATGCTTTTGATTGAAACCCTTGAAAAGCTACACCAAAGTCCTATTGACTACTTCTATCTATGGATGGAAAGTTGTAGACCTATTCAACTTAGTGTCCATCTTGTCTCACAATGTAGTCCAAAATGCATTGAGAAATGTGGTATCCCTTTATGAGATGATGCTCCTTGGTATCCCAAAGTGCACCTAGACCTATTCAAAGAACTTGTTTGTTGCTTCTTTTCCATTGATGATGTTTTTATAAGGCATGAGAATGCACATCTTTTTGAACCTGTTAACTACCACAAATAGATAGCATGTCCATTCCTAGTTATTGGTAACCCTCCCAGAAAATCCATGGAAATGCTTTCCTAAGGTCGAGTGGGTACATGTAAGGGATAGTATATAAATTGCTTCATGTTACTGGGCTTGCTAGTACAACAAAGTATACATCCTCTAATATACCATGCTACATATTCTTGCATTTTGGGCCAATACACATACCTCTGTAAGTTGGAAACTATCTTCCCAACAAGAAAATGTCTTGCAATCTTGGAGGTGTGAGCCTCTCTGATTGGCTGCAATAGTTCACCTTTAGGGACACAAAGCTTGTCAATCTTGTAGCATAAACCATTCTGGAAATGATAGTCATCCTTGTTGTCACCTTATTTTATATAAATTTGTCCATGTAGATGCTAAAACACCTCCTTGAAGTCAACATCTTATATGTATGCCTCTTTGTATGCATCATGGGTAAAAGTCTCCATGCGCATCAAAGTTCCCAAAGCTATAATCTTGGATGTGGGTGGCCTTCAAAGCATGTCTGCCAACTTGTTTGTGTTTCCCTTCTTATACTTGACAACTAGATGAAATTTTTGTAAGAACCTTATCCATTTGTAGTGCTTTGTTTGATGTAACTTACTCTAGGCTTGCAAATACTAGAGCGGTTGGTGATCTATGTGGATGATGGTATCATTTCCCATTAAATCACCATGAGATAGTGCTTCCACTTTTTGACAGCTTGTACCAGGCATAGACCTCCTAGTCGTAGGTAGGGTAGTTGAGGACCGCCCCATGAAATACTTCAAAATGATAACAAACAAGCCTTCCTCCATGCATCATGATTGCTCCTATGGTATACCCACTTGCATTTGTCTCCACTTCGAAGGGCTTATGCAAAATTTGTAGTGAGAGCACTGGTGCTTCACTGATCTTTCTTTTTGGCTCATCAAATGTATTTTATTGATTCTTCCCCCAATGGAAACTCTTACTGCCCGCTGTTATTGCATGGAGTGGTGCAGCTACTGTTGAAAACGAAGCTACGAACTTTCACAAATACTGTGTTTCCCCAACAAAGCTCCTAAGTTATGTGAAATTTGTAGGAATTATCCTCACAATGGCTTCCATCTTGACGAGATCTATCTTGAGCTCACCTCCACTGATCACATACCCCAGATACACCAAATACTATTGAGAAAACTCACATTTCTTGAGATTGGACAACAACTCGTGCTTCTTCAAGGTCACTAATACCTACATAAGATGTGATATGTGCTCCTCGCAGGTGGAAATATAAACTGATATATCATCCAAATAGAAAATTACAAATGAATCTAGACAAGGGCGTAAAACATCATTCATTAGTCTCATAAATGTAGCTAGTGTATTACATAAACCGAATGGCATAACCAACCACTCATTCAAACCTTGCCTTATCTTGAAGGTAGTCTTCCAAGTATCTTATTCTTTGACTCTTACACGGTGATATCCTGATTTCAAATCCATCTTAGTGAAGTACTTGACATGCTACAACTGGTTCAACAGATCATCGATCATGGGCAAAGGGTAGTGATTCTTCAGTGTAATCTTGTTCAATACCTTGTAATCGATACACACTCTCCAAGTCCCATCCTTGTTGGGCACAATTATCATGGATGACCTACAACGCGAGGTACTTGGTTGAATCACACCCTGCTCCACCTATTGTTGCTACTACTCCTTTACTTCATTTGCTTCCAGAGAAGACTATCTATACAACCCAATATTCGACAAGGGGGAGACTGAAAATAATTGGATTTTGTACTCCACTTCCCTCTTAGGTGGTATCCCTTTAGGCTCATGGAACATTCCCTTGTATGTCTTTAAAAAATCCTCTAATTCACATTTCTACTCCTTATTACACCCTTCCAGGGATGTCTTTAATTTTAACGAATCTTCACCATACTGATTTTCCCTTAGGAAAAGCAAAACATGTTTCTTACTGGAACTAATCAACTTCTTGGCTTGGTTAACACTTACTAATGAGATCTTTGACTTGCCTTTATACGCGTTGATGATGTATGACTTCCCATCCTTGATTACTCGGTATTGGTTGGCTCTCTGCATGAAGATTGCATCCCTCATATACATGTAGGGGCTTCCAAACACTACTCCACGTATGTCAAGAGGTAATACATCCAATTCCACTTCATCAATAAAATCAACACTTATAGCAAATTTAATCTTACATTGTTTTATTACCTTAATCTTTGCATGCTTGTTTACCCATCCCAATGGATATGGGCTAGGATGATTGCGAACCTCCAATCCAAGCATTCCGACTAGATCCATTGCTATGAGATTAGCCTGTGAAATAGAGTTGAATAGAGCATGTATCTTGGTCTTTCTAACCTAGATATTGATGTGGAAGAGTTTGGTCATCTCCTTCTCTTCCATGTGATAAAGGATACTGAGGCTCACCTCATTTTGCATTGATGTGCTGGAAATATTCTCATCCACATATGAGCTACTTTCAACCTGATTGCTCAAATTTGTGGCTTGAAGATTCTTTATCTTTGCTTCCTTCTTGCTGTTCTTTGGGTTCAACTCTAGTTGTAGTTTCCAACACTTTTCCTTAGTGTGGCCATCAATATTAAAATGGTTGTAATGGTTGTTGGGATCCTTGCATTGATGTGAAATTGATGTCGTCTTCTTATCCTTTCCCCCTTTCCAGCTATGCTTCCCTCCTTGGAATCTTCATGGTGCTCTTTCAACTGGAACCTCTTGGCTACCATTTCTTATGGCCTATGTTTTCTAGATACTATGCATGTACACATGCCTTGTCCACTGTCCCTGGCTTGAAAAAAATCACTTGCTTTTGTAGATGGCTATGTAGAACCCCCAGATACTTGGGGAGTACATTTGGGTTCTTGGGAGAGATACCCACTATGTTGGCCATCTTTTTGAACTCGGTGGTGTACTCATGTACACTCTGCCCTTCTTTCAACTTGAAGTAGTTCCACCAAATCCATTGGTCCTATACATACCCAATATGATAGAACTAGGTCTTAATGAGGGTTTTCAAATCCTCCCAATTACTATTGGACCACCCTCCAACCTAAGTGTCTCTGTGTGACTTTCTCACCAGGTTAAAACATGGCCCCCAAACTTCAATTTGGAGAATGTTGTATTTTATTCTTCATCTATATGGTGAACGCTGAAATAATGATCCAGATTTTATGAGCAGAATGGAATGAATACAAATTATTAAAATATGCTTAACACAGAATAATAGAGATACAGTAAAACTGGTTTTCTATTCAACAAGGAAATAAGTTGAAACTGTAAAATGCAGTGGAAAACAAGCTTGCTAGAATGGTGGTGGCTTATCTCTTAGAAGAGATATGACGACTGCGCTCATTCGCAAGAAGATCATTACAATGAGGCTCTGAAGGAATTTTTACAAAAACAGGAATTCCAAAACCCATAGACATCCAAAAACCTAACCCTAGGAGATGAAGTGCCAAAAGTCATGTGGGCCCCGTTTGGGTAAGTTAGTACATCAACTTCCTGGGGTTGTAACTTTTGCATATGATCTTCGTTTTAGGCGCACGATATCCCATTGGAAAGGTATCGTTGAGGATATTAATTTTGGGGGCTCAATGAGAGCCTTTGACTATCATTGAGAAGAACGATCTCGAAAAACCTTCATTTAGGTCCTCAAAATGGCCCCGGGCGTTAAAAACTGCTAAAAATAGTAAATTGTCAAAATTACAAAAAAATTGTTTTGAGCGAGTTGGAAAAGGTGGGTGGCCACCGATATCCATGTGGATAAAATAAAATTCTAGTTGTTGCAACCAATGATTTAGTTTTAATGCATCAATCTCACCTTGGTATGGCTTTATATTCACTTTTGATTCCATCTTGAATAGGGATTGTGAAGGGTTTATGGCATTGGAACTCATATTCTCTTTCTCAGGTTCTTTTCACGACTCCTTTTATAGGTATTCATTATCTCCTCATTTTTCGTCTGATCTGATCTTTGAGTTCGAGCCTCCAACTTCTCCGAATGGTTTGAGCTTGCTTGCTAGATCCACCATGAGGAGGGACTTATTGTGAGATATGTCAACGACTTTCTCTTCCGGCCTCACAAATTTCTCCTCTGCTGGATCTCGAGGGTTGTTATGAAAATACTTGTTGACCATGGCTAGGGTTCTACGACTTTCTTTTTAAACTGATTTATGGATACTTGTAACTTTCCACAAATTCCCCAAGAAAACCTCACTCTGATACCAATATGATCTGTAAAATTCCATAGACATTCCACTAGAACAATCTATCATAATAGATCTGATAAATAAAATTGAAATCTACACTATGAAGGTTAAATTCCTTTAGATTCTAGAATCTTTAGTTACTGATTTTATGCTTATGCATGAAATATCTGAAATATGAAAAATAGAGAACCATAAAACAAAAATCACTCACCATCCACAAAATAACACAAATTTTTGCTTTGGGAAACCCTTGCGTGAGAAAACCCAACTAGAAGGTGAGGCCGCTCTTTTCTCTTTTCTATAGTATGGAAATAATGCAAGTACAAAGGAGAGGGAACTCTTTATGACGTCACTTGAGACATGTGGTCTGTTAGGATGCTATAACATTAATCCCCTCTATCACGCTCTCTAATTTCCCACTCCTATTTTTTCTACTATGCTATCGAACACAATAGAATAACATAGAATGGAACCCCTTCTCCTCCTAACGGCTTGATATTTAACATAGTCAATAGCGATCTAGGGTTAGGATTTTGACTTTCTCAACCCTTAATTGTGATAAGGTTTTGGACATTCTAGAATACTCTTTAAAGTCCTCACGTGGCTAGCCCCATATGCATGAGCAACGGGGGCTAACGTGGCATCCTCTCATGCCATGATGGTCAACACGATAGGTCGACTTGTGAGAGGCATACATTTTTCATACGAGCTCTGATTGATGCGATTTCACACCATTAGAATGGTATCGATGTGTAGAATAGCATCACAAGGTCCAAAATAATGTTGGGAAAGTTTTAATCCCCCAAAATGTCATTTGATGCCTCAAATGGATTTGGAAGGTTTCAAACCACAATTTTGCAAACTGGGACCTACCATTAAAATGACCTTGCAAGCCAATTCCTCCATTTTTTTTCCACTTTGAAAGCATCGAGATAGATGAAAAATAATATAATGATCCAATTCATATCATTGGGACACATGTACTACCTTCAGAACTGTGAAACTACCTCGGGAAATGTGAAACCAAGTGAGCATATGCAGAATCATCTTTGATAGTAGATGGTCAAATTGTGATGAATACATAAGATAGGGATCCATGCTTAGGCATACAATAAGTGTGTTATACGAAGGTGTTACAACCTTTAAAACAAGAACACTTTTACATCATATACAAAAGAGTGAGAGAGACTAGTAGCTCCCCTAGATCATGTGTCTTGATAAATCCACCCCAAGATGGTCACATACCTACCTAGATTATAAATGATCGACATGATGAAGAGTTGCCGACATCAAGGGGAAGCGACCATAGCCATAAAAGCAATTCTGATCATCAAATGAGGATTGAGAGGATGAGCCATGATTGACCACAAGGGGTTCAAAGATACCACATAGGCCCCCACACCAATACATAGAACATCTAAGCATGATCCAATACAATACATGAAAACAAATACAACCATACTTTTGGGTCATCATGGTACAATGAAGTACACAATATGCTCACATGATGGGTCACATATGGTGAAAAAATGTAGGGTACACTGAAGTGGATATCAAGTGTAACAACCCCAAAACAAATACAAATATGGAATTTAAGAAAGGAAAATAACGGGCATGACCCAAATTTGCAAAAATAGATGAAAAAAACAATGATAAAACTAATGAACAGTTCTACCCATTCCAATATGCAAAATAAACCATCTTTATTGATCAATTAAGACTGCCCATTGAAATATGCAAAAATGATAAATAAATATACTACTTCTATGAGTATATCTAAGCAAGAAAGGAAGAAAACAACCATGAAGGCTTTCTCCTCCTCCCTTTTTATTACCATCTATTGCAATGAATAAGCAAATTACTACCACTGTAAAAGAAAGGAGATACATGGGAGGGTTTCTTCCATGCCAAGTATGGAACCCTTCATCCAAATGGAGGAGGATGACGAAGAGGATTGAATCCCTCTCCTCACACTTCTCTCCTTCACTCTACAAAAACAACAATGACAAAACATCTTTCTTTTCATTGTTTTATCTTTGTAGCTTGCTTTTAGTGTTTTGAGAGGGAAATTAGCAATTTAATAAATTAGATTGCTAATTTATATCCACCCCGTTAACTTAAATTTAAGTAGGAAAATATAATAAACAATTCATAGCACCTACATTATTAACTCAAGCACTTCCACTTATATCAAATTAACCCTTTATCTTGTAATAATAAACTTCATTATTATTTTCATAATTGTTATAATCTCCCACATAATTAATAGCCTTCTTCATATTTCAAAGGCCATATAAAATCTAGAAACAAAATAAGCAATGTTTTTATCATAGCAAGCTATTTTTCCGATACTTATATTTAAATTCTCTCTCTCTAGAAAAAAAAAAAAAAACCATATTTTTTATTCATAAAAGGATGAAAAACATATTCTTTAGGTGCTTAAAGCAAGATATAAAATATGATCCTAAAAGTGTATTGTATCTAATATATTAGGTACACACATCTGTCTAATATAAATAAATAAAACTAGAAAAAAAATGTCATGGACAATTGTCCCAACCTATGGCTATCCAAGTATGTATCCATCAAAAGGCTATAAACTTCCAATAATACATAGCCTATACAATTTTCCAGATTTTCACATGGAAATAGATCCAAAATATAAACAACATCATGTTTAACACAAAATATTATAAAGTAGTAGTATATTATGTGAAGTGTTCCTCATACTCTTTCTTTAATATGTAGTAAATTATGAGCCCAAGCCAATCCTTCCTTAGAGAGTTGTTCTAAAAGATTGTTTCAGGTCTTTAAGATAACATGACAAGGATAAATCTCTCTATATTTTTAAAGAGGTGGTATTCCTATATCAATATTTCATAATTTACAGAAAGACTATAAAAGACTAAGTTTTTAAAAGACAAATATTTACATAAAAAAGATGTCTAAGAAAGGACCATGCTTGTTCAGTAAATGAATATTCACAATATGATACAAGACTGTAAATCATAAGATTAATGAATTTGAAAAGAAACATTTCCATCATAACATGATCAATATAAAACACATCATTGGATAAGATAAGAAACATAACCCGCATTCACAAAGAACTTGACATGATTATTGCATTAGAATTCCAAAAAGATTTTGATGGGCATACATTTGAAACCTCGTGCTTTAAAATCAAAGTCTGAGAAATCACTAATGCAATGCCGTGAATAGTTCTCTGGGGATCCTAAAAAATATACAAATGTTTGTTTAAAATAATAGTGCCTGAAAGGTTCATGAAAAATTAACTGACGTTTGTCCTTCAAAGAGGACTGGGATTGGGCTCCTACGAACCATTAAATTAAAGAAAGACCTAGAAGATAGAAAAGAGACACTGTCAGGGGTCGACCTTTGGTTTTCAAAAAGCCCGAAACAAGAAAGGTTGGGTGACTACCAACTGAGAAAAAATGAATAATATGACTACTTGACTTACTATGATGGAAAATTATCTTCTTATTTGCTTGTTGGAGTGCTTCTTGTAGAGTTTTTGGCTGGAGGTTCCATGGCAATTGTAACTAACTTTGGCCGATCTGGCTCAATTATCTTTATCAATGCGTTCTTCAACCATAATTCGATATACTCCTCCATGGGAGAAACCATTGTCTCATCTTTAATCCTTGGATTGGATATTTCTTTCTCAATATCTCTAATATCAAATATGAGTGAGTGCAACATGTCTTCAACATCTTCATTCTTGTTTACATAGTGAATCAACCACTTTTCTACTTCCTCTTATGAGTATTCAATTATTTCATTGAACTCATTTTCCCACGAAACTTTTAAGGCATCCAAGTGTTCTTGTAACTGATATTTAGAAAGTAGAATTGAATCCATTATCAAATGTGGGCCCCTTAGATCCTTTGCCAAATTAACAAGCTTTAGAAATAAGTCACCCCTTTTCCTATTTATGATATCACATTCCTCGAGTAATTCTTTTAAAGATTCAATCCTTTTTAACCATCCAACATTAATCTACCTTAATCTTTTTTTTTTTTTGTGGGAGATTCTGCTCTCTCCTTTGCATGTCATTCATATTAGAGATTTTGGCAGAGATTGTGCCAATAACTTCGTAGTATATTTTTTCATCATTATCCAGGTCCTTTTGGAGATATTCTTTGAAATTTGTAATCCTTGAAGAAAGTATAGTAGAACTAGTACCTAGTTCCCATATCTCAAAGATTAGAGTAATTGTTTTTTGGATATTCTCTCCAATATACCGTCTAATAGCTATCAATAATTTTGAACCACCCCTTATCCTGGAGCTTGGTTCCAGAGTGTGTTCTAAAGTATTGAGAGGTTGGATGGTGGCAATTAGCTCAACAAACAGAGGCTTTGGTAGTAAGGCATTCTCTAATTCTTTTATTTTTTCTTTCAAGACTTGGTTTTCTAGTTCAATTTCATCAATTGAGGACTTGAGTGCTTCTTCATGAAATAGCACGACTTTTGATGGTTTTCCCCCTTGTAAATCAATCTCGGAGTTCTACTTCTCAACATCCTTTTTATTTTTCAAATTAATTTTTTCATTCAACAATTTTTTAGATTCTTCCTCAAAAATAAATGGCTCTCGAAAAGCCGAATATTGTGTTATTTCTCTATTTTCCATTAATCTTTGTGTGGCCCAATCAGGCTCTTCTTCTTCTACATATACTTCCATATCTTCAGGTTTAGGTACTGAGATTTCCTTCTCTCCCTTTTGAGTTACATCTCTTTTTCTTTTGACTACTACAGGGGCAGTATGAGTTTTCCAAATATTTCCTTTTAGAGGGTTTTCATCCCCTCCGTCACCAAAATTTCCTGAATGGGAATTCTTTTGGCCAATTCTTCTTCAATGGGTCTAATTTTTCATTGAATAACTCCTTTGTGACACATTTGATGAATCAAGGTTAGGGTTACCACTTCTCGTGGTTCAACCCTTCTATATATGCTGGTCATTAGTGCTGACCGAGGTGTCAAGACCATCGTGAAATTTGTCAAGGATGGCTTCCATTGGGCTCTAATTATCCCCAACTCCTTTAAATCGAGTAGTCTTTGCAAACGATGAGTCGTACCCGACTGCAAACGTATATGCTGTAAATAAATCATTGGGGTCAAATCTTGGAATTCCAGGTGTTAGCGCTGGAGGTCACTCCTGGATTGCTTGTAGGAGCAGAGCCCAACGTCCATCAATTTTTAATGTCACGATTTAATAGATGGGTGATCAAATGGAGATAAAGACTCAAGGGAATACTACTCTAACTCAGGGACTGTGTCTGGGACGTAAGTAACAAAGGAGGTCTTGACTTAACTTCAGCCAATGGGTTGATTAAAAGGTGAATAGGTGGAAGACTTGATAAGGAGAGTGAACAAACAGATCTGGGCAACAGGCTTACTGTGGTTTGTAGGAGAAAAACTCTGAACGCAGGATCCTCCTGGTTCAGGGCTTCAAGAAACTGAAAAGAAGACTTGACTGGATCCTCCAGTTCCAAGTCACTCAGCGCTGGGAAAATCACAAGAACTGGTTAAAGACAGCGCGACCATTACAGTGATCCATTACAACATCATCCTATAATGGCTACAGCTCGACTGGATCCTCCAATTCCGAGTTGCTCTAACGCAGTGTAAACAAATACGTAAAAGGAAACTGGCATTCATAAAGCGAGAAGTCTCAAAAGTCTATACATGACCAGAATTACAGTGCTTCATTAAAACATTACAACCGGGAGCTCTGCTCAACCATTGATAGCTTACAAAATGGCAAAAAATGCCTACATAAACTTCAGCCAAAATCCGCCTGGAAACAGTATCTCAGGACTTTTAATGGGGGGTCGTTTCCTCAATCAAATCTGTCCTCTGGACTCCTGTCATATGCTTCTTCAATTCAGCATGGCTCACGCCAGGGGGTAGCTGAGCCTCTTTAAATGTTTGAATTGGCGTGCTCAAGCTCTCTTGGCGAGTTGAAGACTCGGTGTGACCTTTCTGCAGAGAATCGGTACAAAGGGACCCTCCTGGGTAAACTCCGGCCGGAACCTCCAT
>SNQJ01S0017764.1:88123-127030 GCA_010110895.2 Picea sitchensis
CAAGAGGCAGATGGATAAAGAGTCTAGCAAGAATGGAAGAGGAGATTCCATCATCGATGTGAGTCAAGATGATTCACAAGAAGACGATTTTTAGCAAAAAAAATCACCATTGAGTTGGCTTGGTAAGAAATGGTTAGATTTCTTGGGCAAGTAAGGCTTGCATTTTTCTGTTGTAGATGTACATTTCAGCCTTATGTATTCATTTTTGTTGAAAGCATGACAAGTTGCAGCGTTTTATCACAACTTGAATGATTCAAGTTGCATGTGAATGCAATTCGTTTGAAGGCATTCTTGTTGTTGCACAACTTCGCCAGGAGGATGTAAAAGAGGGTGAACCTGGTGATAGTTCATCATGAATGACTCATGATTGTAACATGATTGTGTATCATGAATGTCGATTTGTCGTTTTGGGAAGGTCGATATGTTTCAAATGAGTTTCGACTTGTGTTGATGTTGTCTTGACGACTATGTTGTGTCGATCATGTTTTTCGACTTATGTCTAGTCGATGGTGTTGTTGGCTTGTAAGTTGATTTTGAGTACACCAAGATGCAGGAAAATACCATGTGCTTTGATGAAGTACAAGATGCGACCGTTTTCTTGAAGAGAAAAAAGACTTTGTTGGCATCATTTTTCAGTCTTGTATAAATTTGTTTTCAAGATTGATGGTTTTCTTGGTTTGTGACAAGATGTCGCAGGAAAGTTTTTGCAGCCATTGTAGAGCGGATTGTTTTGACGCCAAAGAGTTCACAAGAGGGACTTGTTTCTCAGTGGGAAGGTTGGCAGTCTTCCAAGCACAAAGAGAACAGTGGGTCAGCAGCAGCCAGAGGACAATGGTTGAGGGACATAGCCAGTTGCAGTGCAAGGCATGTCAAGGTATCCAGGTGATTGTCAAAAAGACTTTTCAAGTAGAATCAGTTGATATAACTTGGAAGCAGAAGAGTATTAAAGCTCAGATAGATAATCATCAACTTTTGTGGGTCCAAAATCCTTTCAGTGGGAAGGTGTGATTAGAATCTGGACCAGGGGTAAAAATTTTGCTCAAAATTCAAAGTTCTCAGAATTTCCTCAAAACAAACGGGTGCGTAGCCCTCATCGTCACGAACCCAACGCAACTCGAATGGGTTCAAATGGATGCCGGATGAGTGAGATATCGCGTTCTGTTCAAATCGTCAAACAAACAAAAAAATGTGTTGACTGTACAGTCCGTACGGATGCTGACGTGGTAGGGACGTACGACACGTGGCAGATGTTGATTGGTAGGGCCATGCGACATGTGGTAGGTGTTGGTTGGCAGTGTGTGGAAGAATCATTTCTTGACACGTGGCATTGTGGCGAATGGATTGGTGACACGTGGCCCAACCAAGGGCCGCCACGTGTCACCCAGACAATGGTTTAAAATTTATGTAGTTGGCAGGACTCGACCCCACGACCTCTGGGCAGGGGTAAAGCTTTGGGAAGGGCTGCCCAACTAGCGCGCCACCCATGTGGTTCTTACCACTATACCATTTTAAAATTATTTGAATTTGATTTGTTTTGATTTGGGGCGCTGTCCGGACTGGGGCTAAGCCCCGGCCCCCGGTCACATATATATATACCATATAACCATTCAAACCCCGTGTGCATTCAAACCTCGTGCGCTTTTCCACTTGGCACATTATCATATGTTAAACCTTGGCCCTTTGTTATGTGCGAGTGCGGTCACATGGTAAGCCACATGCCCAATGGCTTAGCGGTTAGGGGCTAGGCGTGCCCTAACCGTCCTACAGTTCACACTGTTTTGTGGTTGCACCCGGTGCTAGGTTTTAGCACGATATTGAGCGCGTGAGCTAGGTTGGACGCATAGAGGTGCATTTTGGTGAACCAGAGACAACAAGTTTGAAGGGGAAAACTTCTAGGAGGCCTATCTTCTTCATTTTTTGGCCAAATGAGGTGCCGAAAAAGCCCAGCTAGGGGTTTTTGGATGTTCTGAATCCATTGGTACTGTTTTCAAAGGCATTTGAAGACTTCTTTTGCAGGTTTTTCACCATTGAAGTTTCAGAGAGCTCTAGGGAGCTTGAAGCCCTCATTGATGGAGGCCATGCTCAGATGAGCCAAAGTCTGTTTTCTGTGATTGAATAGTCATTTTTGGCTAATTGTTATGCTATGAACACATTGGGATAGGTTTCAGAGGCATTTGGGGACTTTTAAATGTTTTTTTTCCACAAGGAAGCTCAGGGAAACTCAAGGCCACATGTAGAAGAGGTCATGCCCGGATGAGCCATGATCCATTTTCAGAGTTCTATTAGTCATTTCTGGGGTTTTTATGTATTCTGAACCCAATGGTACAATCAGTAAATCCATTGGAGTTGAGCAGTAGCTTGTAAAATAATCTTTGACAAACTAATTCCAGAGAGCCTAGTCCATTGATGGAGGCTCAAGGAGATGTAGCCCAGTTGGGTGTGAACTCCTTTATCATCTTGTTATTGTTGTGAGTTTGACGGTTTATTTGCTGCAAGTTATATTTGTTGTGTATTTATTTAAAAGACATATTTATCCATTTAAAAGAAAATTTCCTCACACATGAACACTTAAAAGAAGATGCATAATCTTGGCACATAATTTATCTTGCATAACTAAGACATTGAGCAAGGTCCTAAAAAGTTTATTTTAATGGAATAGAGGGTGCTTGCATAACATAACAAGTCAGCCCCCTATTTTCAGATCACTTAATACTGATATCTCTCTCAATTGCTGCCCATGAACGTTCTAACTCAACCCAGTTATTTGTTGTTTGTAAGATAGTGTTAAATAAATTTAGAGCGATGATGGTTTGATTTGAAAGATTGGGTTTGATGTTAGGCTGCCTTGAAACTGGTACTGTCATGAAGGATAAAGGTAAAGGAGATACAATTCTGTGTTTTATTTTTAGGCTTCGTTATCTCTATTTCACAATGTAAAGAGAATGATTTTAAAACACGAATTAATAAGATGACTAAATTAAAGGTCGTTCCTTGTATCTGAGTTAAATTTAAAGGAAAGGAAACATGCATGATATGAGGAAAAACATAAAGCTATTAACAAGGTGAGGCATCAATTGAAGAGGAATCTCACGTTGTAACAAAAGACTATGAAAACAAGAAAAATATTAATGAAGCATATGATATTGAAATCTAAACATTCACAGGTCTTGTATCTGCTGATAACCGATACAGAGGAAAAACTGTAAATGATTTAAATAACAAGAATAATAATTTCCACAGTAGAGGTCGCACTAAATTGTAGCCAAGCATTCATCAATTAGATATATGAAAGAAAGATGAAAAGACAGGGGAACACATAACTCAGACTTGACAAAATCTGGAATCTTTAATCTGCATTTGTATTAATTCAGAGTCTCTTGAAAATTACTTCGTCACAGTGACTTTGTAGAGAAAAAATCCCCTTTTCAATCTTCTCTCCTTGTATTTATACAAGGTCATCAATACTTGATGGTTAGCAATCTCCTACTTTTTAGGAGAAAAATAGTTACAAAACTGCAACCTTAACCGTTGCATGATTAACCTTTGTTTGTCTATCATTTCAATAGTATAAGATTTCAAACGATACTTCACGGTTTAGTTGAAGTTTATCCCTCCTTTGATCCTATACATTCAATACATTTCTCCAGAAAATAAACAAAATTTCTAGGAGGTGTCGGAAGATCCTTAGCTTCAAACAAATAAAACTTTCTTTGGACCTTTGGAAACTAGTCTTCAAAACCTTTATCGACAAACCTGATCACTTGAAACTTTAAATTGGGCTGTACCAGCCATATGTCTATTAGGTTGGCATCGATTTCCTTCAACTGTGAAATTTTCGCCTGAATCTCCTTCAAGCTCTCTTTGTAGTTCAACTGTTGTTTCACAATGTTTATCTTCCCAAGTTGCTCAGAGAAATCATTTCTTTCAATACCTAACACTTGCTTATCCAAAGAATCAAAGATTTCCTCATAGTCATCTTTGATTTCTTTGACTATCTTCTTGTTTTCAGATATGTTTGTTTCCCATACCTTGAGCATGATGTCTCCTCTTATTTGTTCTGTGACAGAAAGCTTTAGATTTCTCGACATCTCTCTGTTTCTTGAACATGCAACTACTTTCTGGAAGGTATTCCTTGCTGCTTTAGCCTACTTTTCCTGTAAAATAATATCATCAATGGATTTGCTTATCTCTTGAGAGTAATTCTGGATGATCTCTATTTTGGAGATCAATTTCTGATGCTCGGCTTCTATCTTCGTATGTGCTTCCAACGAGAGGGTCTGGAAAGCCTTTAAGTCTACAATCCGACCTTCTGTCATATTTAACTTAGCCTGTAGCTGCTTTACAAGCTCCTTTTGCTGAGTAACCTGCACCTGACTTGCTTGTATCCTCTGGTTCATTTAATCCAGGCTTGATTTGAGTGATTGAATTTCTTGCCTTTCAACAGCTCTGACCTGCTTCAAGCTTTTATTCACCTCTTCTCTAATGTTTTTCTCATCATTATTTAACTGGTATTGCAATTGAGCTATTGTGTGGTTACTCTTCTTTATCCTTGTTCTCATGTTTTCCAAAGTAAAAAGGTTTGTTGTTTCCATGGCTCCCATGGAGCCTGCTACCTCTGTAGCGAAATCCTCCTCTTCCAAATTCTGGCCATCTACCCCCCTCATTCATATACATCTCTTGTTTTAGAACAACCTTCCTCTTTTTGCTGAAAAAATAATCAGAAGGAGGGATCTCATATTTGGAGATAGGGGTGAGATCACTAACATATATGGCTCCCATCTGTGGGAGTCTAAAGGCGGACTATAAAGGGGTTAAGGAACCTACGGGACTTCCTAGCTTTGTAAATATTGTTTCTCCTATGGCCTTAGGCATATTGACATCAACAATAGATGATGAAGAGGGAGTGGAATTACTGGACTCGAGAGGTGTCCCAGACCTCCTCTCTGTTTCTGTCTCTGGATTTTCTATCTGTAAGGCCTCTTCATTTTGCGAACACCTTTCAGTCTCCTGTGGAATTTTCTCGGGATTGACTTTATCCTGTGCTTCTTGTCCGAAGCCTGGAGGAGTATCCTCTTGTTCCCAAGGAAGGGTGATTGCTTCTCCTCGCAGTACTTTGGGTAGACCACTCCATCTATTCTTATGGAAGGTCTGAAAACTAGCTTGCAAATCGGACAACAGTGTCTGTACCTTCTCTAACACCTCCTCATAGGTCCTAGTCCCTTTGAACATGTCATCACAAGGGGACTTCTCATGTTCATAAGCCTTCATATTACAGTGGGCCATGTGACTTCCCACTAACTGGTAAGGGTTGTGTTTCCTGTGTTCGAGGTCTACCAACTTGACCTCCTCCAGCGCTGCCGCTTCAACTTTGGAATGACCCAAGTTGAGTAGTGAGAATTTCCTAATCTGAACGAGAAAAACCGGCCAAGACTTCTTTTGAGTCATCTTTAGTTCTATCCCAATTCCACCTATTACTATTTGATGAGCTACCTCCCTGCACACTAGTCTGTCAGGGAGGAATTTCGGCAGTGCATGTGGAGGGATTGAACATCCGAAAACTCTGATGTAGGAGAAATTCTCCTCTATAAACCAGTCAGCAACTACCCTGAGGATTTCTATGACCAACTCTGAAATGTGGGGAGGTGCACAACCGTACAATATCTAATGTAGTGGTATCACCACAAAATGACAGATTTCATAGAATGAATCCTTGACATTTTCTTCCCAAAGTTTAGAATGATATTCATGAATAGGTTCCGGGTAAGTCGGATTCCAACTCCAATTCATCAAAGGGAAAGGAGTTGTGAAGCATATAGCATCCATGATTTATGTAGACATATAAAAGGCTACTGGTCAGCCTTTGGATCTTGCAGTCTAATATTCCATGACCTCCTTCACTATGTTATCAGATAAAATCTTATTCTAATTGAAGTTGTAACCTTCTGTTGCCTCATGCAAAAGAGGTATCCATTCTGCAGGGAAATGGGTAGGACTTTTCTTCCCGAAGATTCTACATAACATCATCACCACATAGACCATATACTCATTTAATGAGGCTGTGGCATAAATACCATGGGTGTCGGCCCTGAATTTTGCTGCGTGTCTCCACCAGTCTTTGATTATGCCATGATACGTTTGGTCTGACTCAAAATATTCTTTCCTTTGAAACTCACTCACAAAATCTTTATTATAAATATACTTGGGACTGGGAGATAGTTTATACATTACTTGTATATGCTCCGGTCTGAAAGAGCCAATGACGACCCCTCGGCTGTCCAGAATGCTTCTCATCTGCATGTCTGTTCTCTCTAAGGCCCAACTGATCATGCCGTTATAAGTCACGAGTCACGGTCGTGTAGCTACTTTGTGAAGCTCAGACTCCACAATGTCTCGGAGTTTGTTGTTGGCAACATGAGGGAAATTCTTAATTTCATAATCCAGAGTTTCAAAAATTTGCCTCTAGGATTTGATGGTATTGATGGCATGCAGTATTGTATCAGATACAACGTCTCCGTCTGGACTCGAGCTTTCTACAACTTCTTCACTTTTCTTGGATGCCTTCATAGGTGCCATGATGTTTTCACTGGACCAGAAACCTGTTTACAGAGGAAATATGTATAAAACTGAATAAATGCGACTTTCTACAGATGTAAAGGATAAGAATGAAGTTTGAAACACAGGACCTTTATTAATCCTTAATTTGTTTTATAACGAGCGTACTGACACAGGCGATGAAAATTAATGCTTTAACGGAAAGATATGCCTAGAGATACGCTTTCACGTCAAAAAAATCTCCATTTATTCGTTATTAATAGTTCCGTATATCGACAATTTCAAAACTGGAGTTTCGAAAATTGTTGCCTTCCTCAATTCCTGAAATGCGAAAGGCAGCTTTGTTATCACTAATCCTGTTTTGAAAACAATTTAACCTTAATGTTAGACTTTGTTTAAAGAAAACGCGATTTCGCATTTCAGAACTTCGTGGATCCTGTTGTCAGGAGACATGTCATAAGCAAACCTCAGATCACAAAATTGCGATGGGATAAGTGAGGCGCTAATCATTCGTATTAAAGCTTTAATTAATCAAGATTAGTGATTAATTATTTTTTTACTTTTTGGAAAATCGAGGATCGGGAGTTCGAAGGTTGAGAGTTCGAAAACGATTTAGTAGAAAGAAGCCCGAATCACGAAAGATTAAGGGAAAGATGATTGCGTTTATGAGTTTAATTAATTACGGATTCAAGAGTACTTTGTGGAAAGCGACGAAAAATGTAACATTTATTTCTTCCCCCTCTTTTTATTTTTATTTTTTTAATATGTTACACAGTTTTGAGATTTTGGCATCGGGAAATTGGGATGGTTGAAGATCATACCTCAAGAAAAACCGAATCCCGAAACCTGAAAAGGAACGAAAGACTCTGACTCCCTTTTTTGGACTAAGGGCGACTCCATGTCTTAGGAAAAGATGAAGCTTCAGTTTTAAAGGGTAGAAAAAATTAAACTTCGTGTCAACACCTTGAAAAAGTGTTTTCAAGGCTCAAATCATGGTGTAGTAGCTTTCCATGCAAGCAATGTGACAACATCTCTCCATATAATGTGGAACAACCTCATGAAATGGGTGGAAGAGGCCCCAAAAGGTGGACAATTTCTATAAATGTGCTCAAGAATTCTCAAAAGATGCTTTCAAGGCACGACCAAGTCCTCCTCTCAAGAAAAGATTCATCTCAAGGCAAGGAAAATTCCCCTCCAAGACAAATCAACTCATAAAAAATATCCCACGACTATCATAATGTCCACATGTGTGGGTCGATCCTCAAATCATGCATAAAATAACTCAAAAAGTGATGAAATAGGATGGTGCTATGGAATATTCAACGTGGCATGTGCAGAGGATGTCCAGGCATGCATAAATAACCCATCTATTCTTTAGAGAATGTGGATGGTTCCTTGGGTGATCTGTAAACTGCCATGGATATTTCACTGGAACAACTCGTCAAAATAGATCTGATAAATAGAACTAAAATCTACACTATGAAGGTTAAATTCCTTTATATTCGAGAATCTTTAGTTACTGATTTTCTGTTTATGCATGAAATATATGAAATGTGAAACATAGAGAACAATAAAATAAAAATCACACACCATCCACAAAATAACACAATTTTTTGCTCTCGGAAACCCTTACGGGAGAAAACCCAAGTAGAAGGTGAGGTCACTCTGCTCTCTTTTCTCTGGTATGGAAATAATGCAAGTACAAAGGAGAGGGAACTCTCTATGGACTCACCTGAGACTTGTGGCTTGTTAGGCATCTACATAACATTAACCCCCTCTGTTATGCTCTCTAATTTCCTACTCCTGGTTGTTCTACTCTACTATGGAACAAAATACAATAACATAGAATGGAACCCCTTCTCCTCCTAACGGTCCGGTATTTAACATAGCCTAATAGCCATCTAGGGTTAGGATTTTGACTTCCTCAACCCTAAATTGCGATAAGGTTTTGGATATTCTAGAATCTTGATGAAATTACTCGCATGGCTAGTGCCATATGCATGAGTAATAGGGCCTGACATGGCATCCTCTCGTACCATGGTTGTCAACATGATAAGTCAACTTGTGGGAGGCATAAATTTTGCA
The DNA here is from genome assembly GCA_010110895.2 of Picea sitchensis. NCBI lineage: Eukaryota > Viridiplantae > Streptophyta > Pinopsida > Pinales > Pinaceae > Picea > Picea sitchensis. Next base: position 96,761 of record SNQJ01S0017764.1, read on the forward strand.
TACAAGCTCCTATTGACGTGATTTTTGCACCAATGGAAAGGTATCGGTGTTCTAGAATAGTGTCATGGAGTCTATATTATAGCTAAGAAAGTTTTGACCCCCAAAAAATCCATTTGATGCCTCAAAATGGGTCCAAAAGGTTTCAAATCCTAATTTTCCAAACTAGGACCTGCTATTAAAATGACCTTGCAAGTTGATTCCTCCAATTTTTTCACTATGAAAGCATCAATATAGTTGACAAGTAATATAGTGATCCAATCCATATCATACCTCCCCATTTAGGGAGGCTTTTGGTCCCCAAAATATTTACTAAATAAGGTGAGGAAATTTTTCCTCTACCTTCTCCCTGGAGTACCACTTTGCTTTGCTTGGAAGTTGGCCTTTCAGCCCAATCTGCCAAAGGTCATGCTGCCCCTGTCTTGTGTTTATGGACCTCACTTTCAAAATTTTGTCCTTTGCCAACTATGCCTAAGCATATGGTGTTAAGTCCTCTATGGAAGGTAGGACTTGCTCCTCCTCCCGATCCAACATGGAAGGCCCATAGAGTTTGAGATTCTCTGCATTCATTACTGAGTAAATGCACATGTATGGGGGTAGAATGAGTCTGTAAGCATTATCTCCCACCTTTTCCAATACCTCAAAAGGACCATACCACATAGCCTTGATATTCTTACCATGACCCTGTAATCTTTCCTTATTCAGTTGTAACCATACTCTGTCTCCCACTTTGAATGTTCTCTCTGTTATGTGCTGGTCATGTCTAGCCTTGTACTTTTCCCATGACTTCTTCAACGTCTCCTGTACTTGCAAATGGATATGCTTGATCTTCTCAACAATTTTTTCTGCTTTTAATGAATCTCATGTTAGGTCCTCCCTTACTCCTCCTTGTTGTCCATATAAAACATCTAAGGGTGAAGGTGGAAAATATCCAAAGCAAGTTTCAAAAGGTGACTTACCAGTAGAAGTGTGGATTAATATGTTATAAGAGTGTTGTATATAGATCATATTTTCATCCCAGGTCTTTGGATGCTTTTGATTGAAACCCCTGAAAAGTTGCACCAAAGTCCTATTGATTACTTCTATATATGGATGGAAAGTTGTAGACCTATTCAACTTAGTGTCCATCTTGTCCCACAATGTATTCCAAAATGCATTGAGAAATTTGGTATCCCTTTATGAGATGATGCTCCGTGGTATCCAAAAGTGCACCTAGACCTGTTCAAAGAACTTGTTTGTTGCTTTTTGTCTATTGATGGTCTTTTTACAAGGCATGAGAATGCACATCTTTTTGAGCCTATTAATTACCATAAATAGATAGTCATGTCCATTCCTGGTTGTTGGTAACCCTCCCAGAAAATCCATGGAAATGCTTTCCCAAGGTCGAGTGGGTACATGTAAAGGATAGTATATAAATTGCTTCATGTTACTGGGCTTGCTAGTACAACAAAGTATACATCCTCTAATATACCATGCTACATATTATTGCATTTTGGTCCAATACACATACCTCTGTAAGTTGGAAACTATCTTCCCAACAAGAAAATGTCTCGCAACCTTGGAGGTGTGAGCCTCACTGATTAGTTGCAATAGTTCACCTTTAGGGACACAAAGCTTGTCAAGCTTGTAGCGTAAACCATTCTTGAAATGATAGTCATCCTTGTTGTCACCTTCTTCTATACAAATTTGTTCCTGTAGATGCTAAAACACCTCCTTGAAGTCAACATCTTATATGTATGCCTCTTTGTATGCATCATGGGTAAAAGTCTCCATGCACATCAAAGTTCCCAAAGCTATAATCTTGGATGTGGGTGGCCTTCAAAGCATGTCTGCCAACTTTTTTGTGTTTCCCTTCTTATACTTGACAACTAGATGAAATTTTTGTAAGAACCTCATCCATTTGTAGTGCTTGGTTTGATGTAACTTACTCTAGGATTGCAAATACTAGAGTGGTTGGTGATCTTTGTGGATGATTGTATCATTTCCCATTAGATCACTATGAGATAGCGCTTCCACTTTTTTATAGCTTGTACCAGGCATAGACCTCCTAGTCATTGGTAGGGTAGTTGAGGACCACCCCATGAAATACTTCAAAATGATAGAAAACAAGCCTTCCTCCATGCATCATGATTGCTCCTATGGTATACCCACTTACATTTGTCTCCACTTCGAAGGGCTTATGAAAATTTGGTAGTGAGAGCACTGGTGCTTCACTGATCTTTCTTTTTGGCTCATCAAATGCATTTTACTGATTCTTCCCCCACTGGAAACTCTTACTTCCCGCTGTTATTGCGTGGAGTGGTGCAGCTATCGCTGAAAACGAAGCTACGAAATTTCACAAATACTGTTTTGCCCCAACAAAGCTCCTAAGTTATGTGCAATTTGTAGGAATTATCCATTTCACGATGGCTTCCATCTTGACTAGATCTATCTTGATCTCACCTCCACTGATCACATACCCCAGATACACCAAATACTACTGAGAAAACTCACATTTCTTGAGATTGGACAACAACTCGTGCTTCTTCAAGGTCACTAACACCTGCATAAGATGTGATATGTGCTCCTCACAGGTGGAAATATAAACCGATATATCATTCATATAGAAAATTACAAATGAATCCAGACAAGGGTGTAAAACATCATTCATTAGTCTCATAAATGTAGCTAGTGCATTACATAAACCGAATGGCATAACCAACCACTCATTCAAACCTTGCCTTATCTTGAAGGTTATCTTCTAGGTATCTCTTTGACTCTTACATGGTGATATCCTGATTTCAAATCCATCTTAGTGAAGTACTTGACATGCTACAACTGATTCAACAGATCATCGATCATGGGCAAAGGGTAGTGATTCTTCAATGTAATCTTGTTCAATACCTTGTAATCAATACACACCCTCCAAGTCCCATCCTTGTTGGGCACAATTATCATGGATGACCTACAACGTGAGGTACTTGGTCAAATCACACCCTGCTCCACCTATTGTTGCTACTACTCCTTTACTTCATTTGCTTCTAGAGAAAACTATCTATACAACCCAATATTCGACAAGGGGGAGACTAAAAATAATTGGATTTTGTACTCCACTTCCCTCTTAGGTGGTATCCCTTTAGGCTCCTGGAACACTCCCTTGCATGCCTTTAAAAAATCCTCTAATTCACGTTTCTACTCCTTATTACACCCTTCCAGGGATGTCTTTAATTTTAACGAATCTTCACCATACTGATTTTCCCTTAGGAAAATCAAAACATGTTTCTTACTGGAACTAATCAACTTCTTGGCTTGGTTAGCACTTACCAATGAGATCTTTGACTTGCCTTTATACGCGTTGATGATGTATGACTTCCCATCCTTGATTACTCGGTATTGGTTGGCTTTCTACATGAAGATTGCATCCCTCATATACATGTAGGGACTTCCAAACACTACTCCACATATGTCAAGAGGTACTACATCCAATTCCACTTCATCAATAAAATCAACACTTATAGAAAATTTAATCTTACACTGTTTTATTACCTTAATATTTGCATGCTTGTTTACCCATCCCAATGGATATGGGCTAGGATGATTGCAAACCTCCAATCCAAGCTTTCTGACTAGATTCATTGCTATGAGATTAGCCTGTGAAATAGAGTTGAATAGAACATCTATGTTGGTCTTTCTAACCTGAATATTGATGTGGAAGAGTTTGGTCATCTCCTTCTCTTCCATGTGATGAAGGATACTGAGGCTGACCTCATCTTGCATTAATGTGCTGGAAATATTCTCATCCACATATGAGCTACTTTCAACCCGATTGCTCGAATTTGTGGCTAGAAGATTCTTTATCTTTGCTTCCTTCTTGCGGTTCTTCGGGTTTAACTCTAGTTGTAGTTTCCAACACTTTTCCTTAGTGTGGCCATCAATATTAAAATGGTTGTAATGGTTGTTGGGATCCTTGCATTGATGTGAAATGGATGTCATCTTCTTATCCTTCCCCCCTTTCCAGCTATGCTTCCCTCCTTGGAAGCTTCATGGTGCTCTTGCAACTGGAACCGCTTGGCTGCCATTTCTTGTGGCCTATGTTTTCTAGATACTATACGTGTACACATGCCTTTTCCACTGTCCCTGGATTGAAAACAATCACTTGCTTTCGTAGATGGCTATGTAGAACCCCCAGATACTTGAGGAGTACATTTGGGTTCTTGGGAGAGATACCCACCGTGTTGGCCATCTTTCTGAACTCGGTGGTGTACTCATGTACACTCTGCCCTTCTTTCTGCTTGAAGTAGTTTCGTCAAATCCATTGGTCCTATACATAACCAATATGATAGAACTAGGTCTTAATTAGGGTTTTCAAATCCTCCCAATTACTATTGGACCACCCTCCAACCTAAGTGTCTCCGTGTGACTTTCTCGCCAGGTTAAAGCATGGCCCCCAAACTTCAATTTGGGCAATGCTGTCTTTTATTCTTCATCTATATGGTGAACACTGAAATAATGATCTAGATTTTATGAGCATAACATAATGAATACAAATTATTAAAATGTGCTTAACACAGAATAACATAGATACAGTAAAACTGGTTTTCTATTCAACAAGGAAATAAGTTGAAACTATAAAATGCAGTGGAAAACAAGCTTGCTGGAATGGTGGTGGCTTATCTCTGAGAAGAGATGTGATGACTGCGCTCATTCGCAAGAAGATCATTACAATGAGGCTCTGAAGGCATTTTTACAATAAACAGGAATTCCAAAACCCATAGACATCCAAAAACCTAACCCTAGGAGATGAAGCGCCAAAAGTCATGTGGGCCCCGTTTGGGTAAGTTAGTACATCAACTTCCCGGGGTCGTAACTTTTGCATATGATCTTTGTTTTAGGCACACGATAGTCCGTTGGAAAGGTATCGTCGAGGATATTAATTTTGGGGGATCAATGAGAGCCTTTGACTGTCATTGACAAGATCGATCTCGAAAAACCTTCATTTAGGCCCTCAAAATGGCCCCGAGCGTTAAAAACTACTAAAAATAGTAAATTGTCAAAATTACCAAAAAACTATTTTGAGCGAGTTGGAAAAGGTGGGTGGCCACCAATATCCATGTGGATAAAATAAAATTCTAGTTGTTGCAACCAATGATTTAGTTTTAATGCATCAATCTCACCTTGGTATGGCTTTATGTTCACTTTTGATTCATCTTGAATAGGGATTGTGAAGGGTTTATGGCATTGAAACTCATATTCTCTTTCTCAGGTTCTTTTCGCGACTCCTTTTATAGGTCTTCATTATCTCCTGATTTTTCGTCTGATCTGATCTTTGAGTTTGAGCCTCCAACTTCTCTGAATGGTTTGAGCTTGCTTGCTAGATCCACCATGAGGAGGGACTTATTGTGAGATATGTCAACGACTTTCTCTTCCGGCCTCACAAATTTCTCCTCTGCTGGATCTCGAGGGTTGTTATGAAAATACCTGTTGACCATGGCTAGGGTTCTACGACTTTCTTTTTAAACTGGTTTATGGATCCTTGTAACTTTCCACAAATACCCCAAGAAAACCTCACTCTGATACCAATATGATCTGTAAAATTCCATAGATATTCCACTAGAATAGTCTGTCATAATAGATCTGATAAATAAAATTGAAATCTACACTATGAAGGTTAAATTCCTTTAGATTCTAGAATCTTTAGTTACTGATTTTATGCTTATGCATGAAATATCTGAAATACGAAAAATAGAGAACAATAAAAAAAAAATCACTCACCATCCACAAAATAACACAAATTTTTGCTTTGGGAAACCCTTGCGGGAGAAAACCCAGCTAGAAGGTGAGGTCGCTCTTCTCTCTTTTCTATAGTATGGAAATAATGCAGGTACAAAGGAGAGGGCACTCTCTATGACGTCACTCGAGACATGTGGTTTGTTCGGATGCTAGAACATTAACCCCCTCTATCACGCTCTCTAATTTCCCACTCCTATTTTTTCTACTATGCTATCGAACACAATAGAATAACATAGAATGGAACCCCTTCTCCTCCTAACGACTCGATATTTAACATAGTCAATAGCCGTATAGGGTTGGGGTTTTGACTTTCTCAACCCTTAATTGTGATAAGGTTTTGGACATTCTAGAATACTCTTTAAAGTCCTCACGTGGATAGCCCCATATGCATGAGCAACGGGGGCTAACATGGCATCCTCTCATGCCATGATGGTCAACACAATAGGTCGACTTGTGAGAGGCATACATTTTTCATACGAGCTCTGATTGATGCGATTTTGCACCATTAGAGTGGTATCGATGTGTAGAATAATGTCACTAGGTCCAAAATAATGTTGGGAAAGTTTTAATCCCCCAAAATGTCATTTGATGCCTCAAATGGATTTGGAAGGTTTCAAACCACAATTTTCAAAACTGGGACCTACCATTAAAATGACCTTGCAAGCCAATTCCTCCATTTTTTTTCCACTTTGAAAGCATCAAGATAGATGCAAAATAATATAATGATCCAATTCATATCATTGGGATACATGTACTACCTTCAGAACTGTGAAACTACCTCGGGAAATGTGAAACTGAGTGATCATATGCAAAATCATCTTTGATAGTAGATGGTCAAATTGTGATGAATACATAAGATAGGGATCCATGCTTAGGCATACAATAAGTGTGTTATACAAAGGTGTTACAACCTTTACAACAAGAACACTTTTACATCATATACAAAAGAGTGAGATAGACTAGTAGCTCCCCTAGATCATGTGTCTTGATAGATCCACCCCAAGATGGTCGCATACCTACCTAGATTATAAATGATCGACATGATGAAGAGTTGCCAACATTAAGGGGAAGTGACCGTAGCCATAAAAGAAATTCTGATCATCAAATGGGGATTGAGAGGATGAGCCACGATCGACCACAAGGGGTTCGAAGATACCACATAGGCCCCCACACCAATACATAGAACATCTAAGCATGATCCAATACAATACATGAGAACAAATACAACCATACTTTTGGGTCATCATGGTACAATGAAGTACAGAATATGCTCACATGATGGGTCACATATGGTGAAAAAATGTAGGGTACATTGAAGTGGATATCAGGTGTAACAACCCCAAAACAAATACAAGTATGGAATTTAAGAAAGGAAAATAACGAGCATGACCCAAATTTGCAAAAATAGATGAACAAAACAATGAAAAACTAATGGACAGTTCTACCCATTCCAATATGCAAAACAAACCATCTTTATTGATCAATGAAGGTTATGTCCGTTCAAATATGCAAAAATGATAAATAAATATACTACTTCTACAAGTAGATCTAAGCAAGAAAGGAAGAAAACAACCATGGAGGCAATGAATAAACAAATCACTATCACTGTAAAAGAAAGGAGATACATGGGAGGGTTTCTTCCATGCCAAGTATGGAACCCTTCATCCAAATGGAGGAGGAGGATGACGAAGAGGATTGAATCCCTCTCCTCACACTTCTCTCCTTCACTCTACGAAAACAACAATGACAAAATATCTTTCTTTTCATTGTTTTATCTTTATAGCTTGCTTTTAGTGTTTTGAGAGGGAAATTAACAATTTAATAAATTAGATTGCTAATTTAGATCCACTCCATTAACTCAAATTTAAGTAGGGGAATATAATAAACAATCCATAACACCTACATTATTAACTTAAGAACTTCAACTTATATCAAATTAACCCTTTATCTTGTAATAATAAGCTTCATTATTATTTTCATAATTGTTATAATCTCCCACATAATTAATAGCCTTCTTCATATTTCAAAGGCCATATAAAATCTAGAAAAAAAATAAGCAATGTTTATGTCATAGCAAGCTATTTTACCGATACTTATATTTAAATTTTCTCTCTCTCCCAAGAAAAAAAACCATATTTTTTATTCATAAAAGGATGAAAAACACATTCTTTAGGTGCTTAAAGCAAGATATAAAATATGATCCTAAAAGTGTATTGTATCTAATATATTAGGTACACACATTTGTCTAATATAAATAAAAAACTAGAAAAAATGTCATGGACAATTATCCATAATTAAAACAATTGTCCCAACCTATGGCTATCCAAGTATGTATCCATCAAAAGGCTATAAACTTCCAACAATACATAGCCTATACAATTTTCCAGATTTTCACATGGAAATAGATCCAAAATATAAACAACATCATGTCTAACACAAAATATTATAAAGTAGTAGTATATTATGTGAAGTGTCCCTCATACTCTTTTATATGTAGTAAATTAGGAGCCCAAGCGAATCCTTCCTTAGAGAGTTGTTGATCTAAAAAATTGTTTAAGGTCTTTAAGATAACATGACAAGGATAAATCCCCCTATATATTTAAAGAGGTAGTATTCTTATATCAATATTTCATAATTTACAGAAAGATTATAAAATACTAAGTTTTTAAAAGACAAATATTCACATAAAAAGGACGTCTAAGAAAGGATCATGCTTGTTCAGTAAATGAATATTCACAATATGATACAAGACTGTAAATCATAAGATTAAGGAATTTGAAAAGAAACATTTCCATCATAACATGATCAATATAAAACACATCATTGGATAAGATAAGAAGTATAGCCTGCATTCACAAAGAACTTGACATGATTATTGCATTAGAATTCCAAAAAGATTTTGATGGACATACATTTGAAACCTCGTGCTTTAAAATCAAAGTCTGAGAAATCACTAATGCAATGCCGTGAATAGTTCTCTGGGGATCCTAAAAAATATACAAATGTTTGTTTAAAATAATAGTGCCTGAAATGTTCATGAAAAATTAACCGACGTTTGTCCTTCAAAGAGGACTGGGATTGGGCTCTTGCGAACCATTAAATTAAAGAAAGACCTAGAAGACAAAAAAGAGACACCGTCAGGGGTCAACCTTTGGTTTTCACAAATCTCGAAACAAGAAAGGTGGGCTGACTACCAACTGAGAAAAAATGAATAATATGACTACTTGACTTACTATGATGGAAAATTATCTTCTTATTTACTTGTTGGAGTGCTTCTTGTAGAGTTTTTGGCTGGAGGTTCCATGGCAATTGTAACTAACTTTGGCCGATCTGGCTCAATTATCTTTATCAATGCGTTCTTCAACCATAATTCGATATACTTCTGCATGGGAGAAACCATTGTCTCATCTTTAATCCTTGGATTGGATATTTCTTTCTCAATATCTCTAATATCAAATATGAGTGAGTGCAACATGTCTTCAACATCTTCATTCTTGTTTACATAGTGAATCAACCACTTTTCTACTTCCTCTTCTGAGTATTCAATTATTTCATTGAACTCATTTTCCCATGAAACTTTTAAGGCATCCAAGTGTTCTTGTAACTGATATTTAGAAAGTAGAATTGAATCCATTATCAAATGTGGGCCCCTTAGCTCCTTTGCCAAATCAACAAGCTTTAGAAATAAGTCACCCCGTTTTCTATTTATGATATCACATTCCTCGAGTAATTCTTTTAAAGATTCAATCCTTTTTAACCATCCAACATTAATCTACCTTAATCTTTTTTTTTGTGGGAGATTCTGCTCTCTCCTTTGCATGTCATTCATATTAGAGATTTTGGCAGAGATTGTGCCAACAAATTCGTAGTAGATTTTTTCATCATTATCCAGGTCCTTTTGGAGACATTCTTTGAAATTTGTAATCCTTGAAGAAAGTATAGTAGAACTAGTACCTAGTTTCCATATCTCAAAGATTAGAGTAATTGTTTTTTGGATATTCTCTCCAATATACCGTCTAATAGCTATCAATAATTTCGAAGCACCCCTTATCCTGGAGTTTGGTTCCATAGTGTGTTCTAAAGTATTGAGAGGTTGGATTGTGGAAATTGGCTCAACAAATAGAGGCTTTGGTAGTAAGGCATTCTCTAATTCTTTTATTTTTTCTTTCAAGACTTGGTTTTCTAGTTCGATTTCATCAATTGAGGACTTGAGTGCTTCTTCAGTTTCTTCATGAAATTGCATGACTTTTGAGGGGTTTTCCCCTTGTAAATCAATCTCGGAGTTCTACTTCTCAACAACCTTTTTATTTTTCAAATTAATTTTTTCATTCAACAATTTTTTAGATTCCTCCTCAAAAATAAATGGCTCCCAAAAAGCCAAATATTGTGTTATTTCTCTGTTTTCCATTAATCTTTGTGTGGCCCAATCAGGCTATTCTTCTTCTACATATACTTCCATATGTTTAGGTTTAGGTACTGAGATTTCCTTCTCTCCCTTCTGAGTTACATCTCTTTTTCTTTTGACTACTACAGGGGCAGTATGAGTTTTCTAAATATTTCCTTTTAGAGGGTTTTCATCCCCTCCGTCACCAAAATTTCCCGAATGGGAATTATTTTGGCCAATGCTTCTTCAATGGGTCTAATTTTTCATTGAATAACTCCTTTGTGACACATTTGATGAATCAAGGTTAGGGTTACCACTTCTCATGGTTCAACCCTTCTGCTTATGCTGGTCATTAGTGCTGACCGAGGTGTCAAGACCATCGTGAAATTTGTCAAGGATGGCTTCCATGGGGTTCTGATTATCCCCACCTCCTTCTTTAAATTGAGTAGTCTTTGCAAACGATGAGTCGTACCCGACTGCAAACGTATATGCTCTAAATAAATCACTGCGGTCAAATCTTGGAATTCCACGGACTTCTCTTAGTTTGAAATGATCAAAATGATTAGCAAGTTCATCTAGATGGGAAATATTTTTTACAATGATTTCCCCAATTTTCCAAGGCAATAGAATGAATTGCTTTTTTCTCTTCTCGATAAAGAAATGTGCCCAGAACTTGTATTGCTTGCAGACTTCAATACAAATGAATTTATGTGACACATAAAAAGGGAGTAAGGAGGGCTTTTCCTCGAAGCTATATAATATCATGAAATCGAAATTATCCAAGGTTTCAAAAATCCCCTTTCCTACCAAAAGGGCAATAGATTTTATAGACAATCTCGATGTGGTGTGACCATCGACTGGCTTCTTGAAAGTAGACGGGAAAGTATTATGAACTTCATAAAAATTGGATGGAGCTTTGTGTTTCCACAATGCTGCATACCAAAATTGCACCAGGTCTTTGGAAAAATCAACACTCATTGCGTGATGCAAGTCTTCGAAGATATAGCAGTATGCAATTTCAAAAATCAATTAGGAAATCATGAAGAATTTATTATTTTTCTAAAAAATTACAAGCTTGAAAGAAACTTCACTCGAAATAATTCGAGCCCAGTCAAATAAAATTCTCCCATGAACAGAGAGATGCAATATATATAGTACATATATTGAGATAATGGCCATAGACTCCTGCCCAATAATTCTGGCAAATAACTAGGTGAACTCTTTATAGGTGTATTTAAAAGAACATACCTCTATATGGGTGGAGTTCTCAAAGTAGTCCGATGGCTTAAATAGAAAATTTTCCAAGATTTTAGTCCCTCTATGGTTGGCCTTTAAAAAGGTGTCTACTTCTGAACTTTCGAATTTTGTAGTAGGCTTAGGGATCCTGAGCATCCTTCTGAATACTGTGGGTGCCATAGAAATAGGCGTCTTCCCTTGCAATTGAATAATCCTCTTATCGTTGTTGAAATGGTCAACACACCATAGAACCAAATCCTTAAAATATGATACTTCAGGAATACACCCTTCCAATGCTATTCCAGAAGTCCAAACCTTGTTTGAATTCTTTTATTCAAGAGGGAGTGTTGTATACCATTTAAAATCCCCAGACCATTGAAAAGCGTGGTCTTCACGTTCTAATGTATTTTTACAGTGTCACCACAATAGAGCTCTTTTATTTTATTGGGCATATTTGGAAAAGGATGATTAGAATGAAAAGGTGGCAGTTCTGTCGTAATAAGAATTTATAGCTTGGATTTTAATTCATTTACTAAATTCTCCACATACTTACTTAAGATCACACGTTGTAGCTCTTAGTTCAAAATTGTTAACTGCATGATTTGATTTGGCTTTAAGGCAGGGAAATTACGAGAACTCTCTCATTAAAAACAATTTTAATTCATCTCATGTGTCGATTGATCTAGTAGTACAAACATAAACATTCTCAAGAAATTGGATTGTGCACAAAGATGTATGGAAAATGGTTAAGTATGAAGGTGTGAATTGAGTGACGGGGAGTGAAAAATGATGATTCTGGGATGTTGGAAATTGTGTTGTCGTTGATGTCAAAATATGTCATTGATATCACAGGAAAGGGGAGACTCACTGTTTCCAATGATGAGGGGAGACTATGTTTGTATTTGCAAATTGATAAGACTTTGTGTATGGAAGATGACTATGCATTGTTAAATTTATGCAAGTGTTCTTTGTTTACCTTGAAGACGAAGTGACTGTGCAAAAATACAACAGATTAAATTTTGGCTACATGGGTTTAAAGAAGAATGGTGACTCTGTGTGAATGAAGGCAAGTGAAACGAAATGACCCTACAAATGATAGGTCCAAGGATTGACCCAGAACCAGAAACATGAATCCATGGGAAGACATAAGAAGAAGAGTGTGGAGGAAGTGTTGAGCATGTGTTGAAGGAAAGACAATAATGAACAATTCATGCAAGTGAATTCATCCTGCACAATCATAAGGAGAAGTCATTTAACTGGAAGATGAATGATATGATCCCATGGCAGGTCTGAGCAACAATAAGAGAGATGGAGTCGAAGTCTGAAGGTGAAAAGATATCAGCCATGCGATGAAGTCCCGAGCATGCAAGAGATAGTATGGAAAACCCCCATATTGACATATCCCACATTCGTGAGGAAAAATAACTACAAAGGGTTTATAATGAAAACAAGAAAGCACATAGTTTGAATGTAAATGAAGAGTCATGGAACCATGCAAAATGTGTAAAATTTTTGGTGTAGACAACTGTGGACACGGAACAAGATAAATCCTAACCGTTCATCTCCAAAGATCAATGGTTAAGGTCAAAGATTGGTGTTCGATACTTGGTGGGACATCTTAGCCACGTCAGTGCCATGATAACAACCTCATCAACGCCACATTAGATGAATGCCGCACCAGAAGAATTCCACATCAGTGATGCTGCATGTCAAGACACATACCAATGGCATGTCATCCAATGTACATGAAGAAGACGTCCATGTGGAAGACACCTCATCTGCAACATCAACACAAGAGATATCAAAAAATGACTAAGTACCAAGGCATCATGGAGATAACGAGCACGGTGGAGAATCAAGAGTATGTGAAGAAATGGGTGTGAACCTACGGTGAGAGTTCAAAAATCGAATAAGTGTAAGAGATCCATGGTAGGAGTTTGAAAGATTGACTAATTGTCAAGAATCGATCGAACGAACGAGGTCACAGATATAGATTCGTTCAAATGTCATAGACCCGCGGACCCACGGTAATATTTCAAAGAATTGGCTAAGTATCAAGAATGACTAAGTACCAAGAACAATCAATTGGATGGACAAAGTCGCAGAGATAGACAAGTGAATAAAAAAGACTTAGACCTACAATGAGATGTCAAAAATTTTCTAAGTACAAGGAATCGATCAGATGACCGAGGAGGTCGCCACCTGTCATAGATCAGACTACCCAGAGAGTGAAATATCCAACGGCCCAGGAGGTCGCCACTTGTCACAGATCAGACAACCCAAAGGGTGAGATATTTGATGACTCATGATGTCTCGTAGACCCATGATAAAATACTTAGAAATATTTCTAATTATGGGTGCAAAATCAGTGTGATGGAACTTGAGGGTGTAATTTGAAGGTCGTGGAAGTATGAAGAGATATGTCTTAGACTTGTGGAGAAATTATTGGAAATGCGTCTAAGTATAGGTGGAAAATGAGTGCAACAGAACATGAAGGTGGATTCTGGAAGCCGCAAAGGTATGAAAAGATATGGCTTAGACCTCCAGTGAAATCATCAAGTTAATAGATCGATGATCGAGGCTAATCAAAGATCTGATCGGAGGATGGTTGTAAGATAAAGGATTGAACTATGTGAGAACTAGATCAATGGTCGAGATTAACCCAGGTCCAGATCAGACGATGACCATGCGTTAAGGATGTGTTATGTGTTGAGATGGACAAGGAATCAGATTGACAGTTGTGAACTTTAATCAAGGATGATCGAATGATTGATGAACATTGAAGTTATGCTTCATGGAACAATATTAACAAGAAATATTTAATTGAGAAGATGATTCGATGAATGCTGACCACTAAGGGTGTATTAGTAGACAATTAAATAGACCAAAAAATAATATTGAACCTTAATATGATCCAATGACTATTGAGCGCCATGGTTCATGTTCTATATAGAGAAGTAGATGGCGTGCAATGAAAGATAATTGAAGATTGGGTTCAAAGGATCTTTTTGTAGATTCAAAGGGATTTGGAGCTGACCCCATGACAACATTCTTTGGATATGTGGACAAACCTTTGGATGTATGTTTTGTATAAATAATGATGCTCGAATACAATTCAAGTGTGAGAAAGAAGAGGAGGAAGGATGGAAGACTGAGTAGCATGAGTAAGTGTGGATCATGTGAAGAAAATATCTAAGGATCTGAGGTCTAAGGATGATAGAGAACGAAAATAAGATAATGTAAGGGAGGCTGGGAGGTGCAAGGAAAAAGGTACTTCTGAAACTATGCAGAATTATGAACCGTGACAATAGAGATAGAACAACTGATAGGTCTTGATGAAGGCTTGAATTGAAGAGATAATATGGTACTATTGATAGCTTGAAGATATTGTTGTTTCTAGTAAAATTGGTATCTACAGGAATTGCTGAGTTGGTGCTCAATTAAGGCGATTGGTGTCTCCTACATGTTGGTGCCTGCAAACATTATTGTTGAGTTGGTGCTCAATTAAGGAGACCGATGTCTCCTACAAGTTGGTGCCTGCAAAAATATTGAGTTGGTCCTTAGTAAATGATATTGGTGTCTCTTGTAGGTTGGTACTTGCAAGCATTCTAACAGTAGGTTGGTGCCTACAAGATTTTATTAAGAAAAGTTTTCTAGTTTTCTCCCATTTGGGTTTCTATGTTAAATCTCTGTATATTGAGGATTATATGTTGGTATGTAAAGTTATTATTAAACGCTTATGACTGATGAAGTAATAAATTGATATATATTGTAAGAAAAGGAAAAACAATCCTATACCGATTCACCCCCCCTCTTAGTATAAGTAAGTGTGCCAACACGAGATTGCAGGATGCAGGGTATGGGAGGGCAGATCTAGGGAGAGTTCCACATCTACAACAAAAAAATACACTAAATAAAAGAAATATCCAATTCGTATGTTGCGAGAGAATGCGGGTCATTTTGGAGTCAGTAGTATGCAGGGTTGCAGGGTTGGGGTATTTTGGAATATCGTTTACCCCCGCAATAAGAGCCCTTCAAACAAAAAAAATGACCAAGTATAGAGAGAAAAAAAGTAGAAAAATAGTTAAATGTTGATGTTAGAGACTTGTGAGATTGTGGGTTTGCAGAATTATAATGGTTATGGGTAAGGTTAACACAACCCGTAAATAACAACAAAAAAATGGCTAAGTGTAGGATATACAAGAAAGGAAAAAATGACATAAAAGACTAGATCTTTG
This sequence comes from Picea sitchensis, assembly GCA_010110895.2. Classification (NCBI taxonomy): domain Eukaryota; kingdom Viridiplantae; phylum Streptophyta; class Pinopsida; order Pinales; family Pinaceae; genus Picea; species Picea sitchensis. Next base: position 112,385 of record SNQJ01S0017764.1, read on the forward strand.
ATGATTGAAAAAGTGATCAACATGAATGTATTGGCTACGATGTTCACTTCCTTGTATACATGAGTAAAGGAAATTTTAGTAAACTATTGTGAGGTTGTCTTGAGTTGTTTTGCTAATGTTTGACATGAAATGCCATAAATGGAAAATTAATTGTTCATCCATTTAAAAACCAACAACGAGTCTCCATGGACCCGCATATGTGAAATACCCTTGGACAGGGCCAACTTCATGAGAGTATGTAGTGCTAAGAGCTCAACGCGATTGTTTGTGCCTCGACCATATTTGCAATGAATTGAATATAACGTTAATCTTGAAGATATAATATGCCACCAATACCACACAAATATTCAATGCCCTAGCAAGCTCCATCGAAAAAGGACCAAGGGAAAATATTATCCACTACTAGCTCCCAAATCATTATTACCTTTTGAGTTTTCCCTTGTGTTTTATAAACGGAGAAATGGCACAAATCCCAGTAGAAACTTGAAATATTTGTATAGTACTATCATCAAATAAGTTTGTATTTCGGTCCAACTAGATGCCCCATAAAATAGCAAATGGGATAGCTAAAAAATGATTCAAATCTTGTCATTTGAACCATAGATTCGGTCCCTCATTAATTGATCCTCCTCATCACACATCGTTTACACCAATTCATATACTAACATCTTTCCAAACTTGTAATGTGAAAGGGAATAAGGAAAATAAATGTGAAATATTTTCACCCTCATTCCTACGTAAGTAACAAAAGTCAAGACCATGCTTATTCTTGAAGTAGATCCAAAGTGTGAACCCTATAATAAGTGAAAACTACATGGACACTTTTTTCTTCTTTGGAGATTTTTTCTTCCATATCTTGGACCACTACCACCTATTCTCCTAACCCTTAGTAGCTAATAAAACTTCATATCCTAATTTAGTTGAATAATATCGAATTATCGTATTATTGTTCCAAATGATCTCGTCATGTTCCTCTTTCAATATAATGTCCCCATTCCTTAATTATAAAATGTAATTCAACCAAATATGAACAATTTCATCAACTAAACCTAGTTGTTCTACACTCACCCAACCCTACTACTAGATATCTGACTGCTCCTCACCAACTAGTTGGTTTAATGTGAAAAAACATTGTCCCTATAAATGCTAAACCAATGCATCAGGAGGAAAGTTAGATTTACCACATCCCATAAATGGCATCCACCCCTATTCTAACTCGAGAACCATCCCCAACCTTCCAAACTAAGTGATCACCGATGATCGAGAAGGACAAATCTAAGGCTTTCAAGTGGTTTGATACATTATTGATACTTTTTACTGGATTCCTAATCCATTCCAATAATGAGGTAGGGTACAAATATTTATGAACTATGATTCTCTTCCATAAACCATCTTTGGAAATCAAATTCCCCAAACTCTTAGCTGCCAAGGATTGACCAAAACAAAAACTATGTTTGAAGCCCCATCACCCTTCATGTTTTGACTTCGCTATAATTTTCTATCTTGCAAACAAAATCCTACCTTGTCACTTTTACCTCTCCACAAGGAGTCATAACACAACCTCATAATTTTTTCCACCACACCTTTTTGAGTATGAGCTACGAGTCGCTGATAAACTGGAATAACTTCTAATAACACTTTGAAAAGTGTCATTTTGCCTTCTTGAGACAACCAATGATGACACCATAAATGAATTCTTCGCTCTATCCTACTAATCAACCACCAACAATATTTGATTCCATATCCATTGGGCTTGAGTATAAACCCAAAATATTTTGGACCCTCTTGTAAGTTCAACAACCTAAATTGAAATAACTAACCAGCTCTCTAATCCACCACCTCAATCAAACAATTGTAACTGATAGAATACTTGATTAAATTTACCTTCATGCCCCATTGCCTTGCAATATAGCTATAATAAATCTCTCTCTCTCTCTCTCTCTCTCTCTCTCTCTCTCTCTCTCTCTCTATATATATATATATATAATGGTAAAACAATTGTCATTCAAGCTACTACTAAGTACCTAGCATCATATACTAGCTAGCCTAGATTCAAGATAAATAATTCTTCCCTATCAACATATTTGATTTCGATAGGTTTGATAAGATCTAAATATCCTCAAACCATAATGTTTTTGTTCCCCAAGGATTCAGGCTCACCCATAACACATAATAGTCTAACATAGTTGCATTATAGAGCATGAATTTAGGTTTTCAATATTAAAGAGCCGAGGAAGATGAACATACTCAAGATATATATCTAGAAATAAGGACTTTATTTTTCTTGAATTCACTGTTGTTGTCTTCACCGCCACCTTTGATTCACCAAGAACCGTCTTATCATGATCCCCTCATCCTTTTTTGTTTTCTCCACCATCCTTCTTCTCCCCACCACCATCACTTTCCTTTTTCTCCCCCACTCTTTCTTGCCCCCATCCTTCTTGTCCCCTTCGTAGTTGTCTCCATCCTTATTATATTGGATTATATCCATATAATTCTTGGTCTTTCTATGGTAATATTCCACCACCTTATTGGGATCCATCAACATTTTCTTCTTAGTTACCTTTTAATTCTTCACATTAGGTTTTTCATAGTGCACTCTTGCTCAATTGAATTAAATCAATGACGCTATAGCCATTTGCAGTGTTTCTTATCAGTGTTCTTTAGGAAGTTTCACATGTCTGATTTATTTCATAATAGCTTAAAAATATTGTATTATTATGTATTTTTTAAATGAGTTAAAATCACAAGATTTGATTAATAATACTTTATTATTATTAAAAATATTTAATAATTGAATAACATTAATATAGACAATATTTTAAGTAATTTATTAACATTTAATATTATTTTTTAATCAATAAAAATATTACATTTAATCAATAATAATTTATTATGTTTAAGGATTACTTAATAACTAATACTAATTATATAAATTTATAATTAATAATAATAATAATCGATTAATCTGTTAATAGGGTCTAGCTCATGTGGTTGAGAGAAGGATTGTTATCCTCTCAACTTTGGTTCAAAACCTGCTTGTAACATGTTCACTCTTCTGCTTAAGAGCTTGAGGGTGGGACAAATTGTATTCCAAGGAAAAAAATGAAAAAAATAGTCATTGAAGTTATTAAACAAAAACAAAGAAGATTTAAGAGATTATATATTTATGTAATGAAAACAACTAAATCCTATTTATGTTCAATGTTGATATGTTTGTATAAAAATTAATTGGTTGAGACAAAAATTGGGTGCTTTCTGTCCAAATATTTGTGAAACATTTATAACTCTCGTTCATTTAAATTCACAAAATAATGAAAAAATCACATTTTCTATTCATAGAAAGAATGAAAAATACATTTCCTAGGGTTTTTTCACACATTGTAAGCAAATATCTATCTATCTATCTATCTATCTATCTATATATACACACACACACACACACACACACATCCAAGGAAAAAATAACATTTTCTATTCATAAAAAGAATGGAAATTACATTTCTCAAGGGCTTTTCACACATTGTAAGCAAAACTAGATTTGAAAAAGTTAGGTCCCTTAAAACCAAAAAATGCTTTCCCCTCATCCTATAGCTTTTACATTCATACCCCCAAAAAATGTTAACAATATTTTCATATTTTAAGTCTTCACTTCATTAAATTACATCATGATAAGCCACAAGTTACATGAAAGAGTTATCCCATACCTCAACACACACACACACACACACACACATATAACCACTAAGAGTGCAATGAATACTTGACAAAACTATAATCCTATTTCTACTTGATCACCGACATTTACTTCACCACTTACGAATACATCATTCTATTCTTGACCTGGTGTAAACCACCAATTGTCATCAAAGAGATATTTAGGATGCAAGAAAACTTGCTCACATTGTTCTGGAAGCACAAATGGTTCAACTTGAGATGTTGATATTTCTCTATGTATGTCAATAGAATAAAATTCATTATCTAGGTCATGTTTAATAGATCTCTTTTTATCAAAAACATCAAACCATTTACGTTGAAAAATCACACATTTAAAGGACATATACTTCAACTTAATTATATTTTGAATGATGTCAACAAAGTCAAGTTGTCCTTATATTGGGTTTGTATCCATTGAACTTTCACAACTTGTTTGATCAAATGTATAAACACTCCACACTCACATGTTTGTTTGCAATAATCCACATCTCCACTCTAAAATGATGACCATATGACCACATCACATGATATGTTCATACCTTCATGCATAGAACAAATCACAATATTAAAATCAATAATTATTATTAAACTTGTACGAATACATAAATATGTTTAATTAAAATTTATGCAGTTAATTTAATGATAAAATCCATTATGACATGCCATCATTTTACATCCAATTTCAATGTTCAATGCATCTAGTTCACTTTCCTTCTTGGTTAGTCTCGAATTTTGAATTTTCTCCTTCACCCATGTGTTTGTGCACTCTATAGGCCAGTGGTAATGCAATTCTTTAGGGAGTGGAATATGAAGATTTGACCTTCTAAATGATTGTATGTCATCTTGTCATTTTTTACACATCTCATTTTACTTCACAACCCATTTCCTAGTAGCCTTCATATTGAAAAAAAATAATGTATTCCTTTTATCCCATTCATCCTCATTTGCAATGTCAATGAACACTTAATATTATCCATTTTTACAAGGAAAATAGTTATTCCTTAAACAACTCAATTATAACCATATATATGTGCAATAAACACATTACCTCTTAGAACATGTGTTTCTCCATTTGTTTCAACTTTCTCCCCTTCTACTTGTTCTTCATCACGATAACCATCCTAGATGAGCAGAGCATTCATATTCAAATGTTCCAAGAATTCAAACATAAAAAATAAAAATTCATTAACAATGTACCATTCGGCCATGTACCCTTCAGGATATGCTCATTACCTTACAAATTTCTTAAGTGTTCTTATGTACCTCCCTAGGAAGTACATCCATCTACAATTCACCACACTAGCTAATTAAATGTCTTCGACCAAATTACCAAAAGATGGACATGAGTATCCATAAGACTAGTAGGAAACTGTTTCTAAAAAATATAAATAATTTTGATTATTTCATTGTGCCATCCAGGGATGCTCATGACATGTTTTATCTCTTTAGATGCGATCCACTTAAAGTTAAGATGATCACAATTACCGTTTCGTAATTTCATAAAATGTTCTGAGAGTACTACTTGACATTTTGATATATATACTCAATGAAGATAAATTTATGGTCTAGATAGAAAATATGAAAACAAAACCTTACAAATGCATATAACTGTTTGATGGCATGGTGTATATCTTATACGAGACTAGTGCATCCACGTATTGCTACCAGATAGATATGTTGAACATATGCATCCTCAAATCAATTAAAATATGGTCATAATATTACAAGAGCTCAATTAAGAATTCTAGACTAATTTATATCATAACCAAGTTACTAATATATGTACATTTAATAAATCACGGTGATCATGTGTCCCGAGACCTATCAACTAAACATCAATAGTGAATGCTTCTCTCAAAGAAGAAACATATCTGTTGGTGTTCTAATTTTATGAATCACCTCTCCATGAGCTCTAAGTCATCCTTAGACAATATCTCCTAGTGTAGCAGGGTAACATATTTTGGTCTTCCACATTAATATTTTCTTTTTCTCCTAGATATTTCTTTGTCTTTGAAACAACAAAATCTCTTCTAGATGCATTTGCATCTTTCTCAGTGGAAGAACTATGTTTCCAAAGAGAATTCGACACATTCTTGAACATGTGTAGCGTATCCAATAGATGTGCTACTTTATGTTCTTTCCAATACAAGAGATCATATAATTTGGAAGCCTTGGTCATTCCTTTTGGGACGTGATTAAGAATGTTTTTGAAGATATCTAGATTGTCATCAATATCGTATAGGTTTCCATTGAATATATCCTCCCATACTGATTCAATGCAAGAATCAATGTTCTTTGACCAATTTGTCGATGTCATATTACGAGGAGTGGGTATTACCTTGAATTGTTCATTAAGAACTCTCTTCATTTGATGAAAAAAATGGCTTGGGTATAAAAAATGACCTATGTCCTTCAAAGACACACTTATGCAATTTTTTAGAATACCTTGAACAAATTTCAATGCCACAGTGTGGACAAGTAAATAATCCTTTTGTCCTTAGTCCTCAACCACAAAAGTAATAAAAATAGATATGATGCATGGATTGTTGATGAAATTTGATGCCTTATAATCAATAAAATGATTTAAACTATTTGAAAAGAAAGGTTATACCTAAAACAAAGTTACCAACTTAACGAGAATTGTGACCTTAAAACGAGAACTCTAGCTCTCAAAACCCATATTTTTGCATCAAAATCACCAAAATCAAACTTTGAATCAAAAAGTGGTGCTACTNTTTGAAAAGAAAGGTTATACCTAAAACAAAGTTACCAACTTAACGAGAATTGTGACCTTAAAACGAGAACTCTAGCTCTCAAAACCCATATTTTTGCATCAAAATCACCAAAATCAAACTTTGAATCAAAAAGTGGTGCTACTAGTAGCATCCCTTTTTTTTCAAGGTTATAATTACAACTATTTTTCACCATGGTTTTAGATCCTTGTAAACTTGCAAAAAAAAATCTTAAAATCGATTCTTGAATAAAAAAGTGGTGCTTATAGCATCGCCTCTCTTTTTTTCGGGGTTATATTAAAACTTGTTTGAAATCATGGTCTTGACAACTTGTATCATTTTGAACAAAAACCTTAAAATCGATCTCTAAAACAAACATTAGTGCTAGCAATACCACCCTCTTTTTCTCAAGGATAACATTACACCTTGTCTAAAATTGTGACCTTGATAATTGTTAACAATGCGAACAGAAACCTCAAAATCATCCTTTGAATCAAAATGTAGTGCTACAAATAGATCAATTGAATTGATTTTCTCAAATTTTGTCTAGGTCTTTGTGGAGTTACTACAACCCCAAAACTCATAACCATACAAAATCACTGAGGCAACTAGGGTATCGAAGAGGACCTTCTCTTTTTCCCAAAACCAAATTGTGCGTGTTTACAATTGTATGCTTCTAACCTCCATTGATTATTTTTTAAAGAGTAAACTTCCAATTTAACTTGTGACAAAAATCAATTCAAAGATACTTATAAAATTGTATTCTTCGAAGTTGCTATTATCATAAGCGAATTTATGGAATGTAATATACATTTTTTTCAAGATTGTTACCTTTATTTACAACATTCTCGAGTTAGTATGTAAATCTTTCAAACTTTTACACTGCTTATTAATGTCATAGGGGTATCTTGGTAAAAATGAGAATATCATTTGCATATAGAAGGAGGAGGATGGCTAATCCTACTAGTGTTGTACTTCAACAACTTGCTTCCTCGAGGCAATCCTCTAACTTGTCAATATAAATACCAAAAAATATAGGTAATAGAGGACAACCTTGATTAATCCCCATGTTATAATTGTTTTCTTCTACTAATGCTAGTTATTGACAATAACCTCTTGTAAAGAAAAAAATAACTCCAAAATCTTGTAGTATCTTTTGGAAATTATTTTTAGTACCTCTCTCAAAACATTTTCTAAAATCAACAAAATAATAAAGGATATTAACTTTATCGTTTGTACAATCCTCTATTGTAATCTTAAAGATAATTAAACAAATTAAAGTCTAACAAATTTTGACTTTAACTTTTGATAATTAAACCAACCTACATTTTGACTTTTTAATTTCAATCCATATGACCTAACTAAAATAATTAAACCAATATACTTAAAGTGCTAATTAAAAAAAAATAACAATCTTATAATTTAAATAGTCTTGTAATTTAAAGGACAAAAAACATATAACAATAATATTATATTTGACTGTACTTGGACGTATCTCATTTAAAAAGAAAAATGTACTTAGATGCATCTCATTTAAAAGGACAAAAGTACTAAACAATAAATTGTTTATTTATTTATTAGTAACTATATATATTTTTTTCCGTTGGAAAAAAACTTTTTTATTCCATATAGAAATATACATGTTTCATGTACATTAAAAAAACTGGTCTTTTTAGACTCTTTCTAGCACATCTTTATATTATGGCTTGTTGTGTACTCTTATCTGTCTTAGTGCCAAAAAGGATATTTCTTCGCTATACATTTACTTATTACAAAATCTTAAGGGAGATTTTCAACCGATATACAAGTATTGTCAGTAAAATTCAAAGGAGAATTACTTACAAGCAAAATTCCATGGCTTCAATTGCAGTACCATATGAGAATTCATAATAGCAGATGACGCTAGTTTACAGCTCCAAAGTTTCTTTGGATATTTCATCCGCCTTAGTGTTGAGTTCCTATAGGATGTGTTGTAATGTCAGTCTTTCAAAGGCCTTGAAATTTAGTTTGTTGTCTTTCAATATATTGGCCAGATTTTGGTTTCGATAGTCATTTTACCATTTTCCCAATCGATTACCATTTTTGAGTCACCATACACCTACAAAGTGCTAATGTTTCTCTCCTTGGCTGCTTCCAACATAGTACAAAGGATTATTCGTTCCACTCTACTGTTAGTCCCTCCTCTTGGGGCATATTTGAAACAAATGAAGTGGGTAGAACTGATGAACAATACCACACCAAGAGCACACCTCGAAGGTTTTTCTTGGCCGACCACATCAAAGTATCCCCAGGGGATAGAGTAGTCAATGACAGTAGGGATTGGGTATCATGCATTTTGTTTCGCCTGGTTCTTCCTTGAATTCTTTAGCGATGTTGATCGTGAGAGCTGCTGTTACTTCCGAAGGAATTGTCTTGTCATTAAAAACTACATTGTTCCGTGCCCACCATATATTAGACACCATTATGCTTGGCAACCCTGCGTATAAGGAGACCGCTTTGTCCTGGATCCAGAATCTGTAACACTCTTCCAGTGTGTCCTTGTTCCACATTCCACAAGCCTTGAGCTTGCCAACTATCGCCGTCGTGACCTGGCCTGCATAAGGACAAGATATGAACATATGAGATACTGACTCAGACTCTATCTTGCAAAGAGGACACCTATTTGGACCACACCATCCTCTCTTTTGTCCATTATCCAAAGTCAATAATTTGTTGTTTAGAGTGAGCCACAAAGTGATTTTGCATCTTGTCAGGGATTTAAACTTCCACATGGGCTTCCACCACCATTTTGGATGGTTGGTCTGTTTATTTTCCATCTAGGATTTGTATCCTAGTTTTACTATGTAAACACTGTTTTAGGGGTTGAGGGACCAACTAAGGGAGTCTTCAGACTCTTCATCCAGGGATATGAAGTTTTCACACATGAGTCTTATGTAAGAGTTCCATTATTTAGTTAATTCTGCAGGAAGACCAAAAGTGGCTGCATCCTTCCATCCAAAATGACCTCTCGGCTGTGGGAATCCTATGCATGCATATTTTAGTGTGTAAATGTTATTTTCTCTTAAAATATTTATGAGAGGAGGAGACAACCTGTACTTATCTCCTGCACCTAACCAGGGGTCTTCCTCTAGTCTCACATTGCTTCCATTCCCAATGCACCATACCGTCCAATTTCCTACCATTGGGAAAGACTCCACCAAAGATTTCCACACTATGGAACCTTTGGACTACTTGTTTGGAGAACAAAACCATTCCACCACGGATAAGTTTGATAAATACTTAGAGTTCATTACTCTAGTCCATAGGGAATTTCCCTGGGTCATTCACCAAAGGTTCTGTCCTGCTAGGGCCCGAGCAAATGAACGAGTGTCCTTCAATCCCCATCTCCCTGCTTCCTTTGAGAGTGCAATGGAGTGCCATGAAGCAACATGGGTTCCTCCCGAGGCTTTTTGTCTTGCCCATAAGAAACAAAAACAAATCCTTCAAATTTTATCAAGCACTCCTTTGGGGACAGCTGCAATTGAGTTCCAATAAACCGATATGATTTCAAGTACCGCTTTGACCAGAACCATATGACCACCTCTTGAAAGCAGTCTATTAACCCAAATTGAAATTTGTGCCTCCACTTTTTTAATTAGCCAACAACAATTCTCCTTTCTATAGTTATCTAGTTTAAGACATACGCCTAAGTATTTGAAGCTTTCTTTGAGATGATTTCTCTGTGCTGGAAATAAATTAATAAAAGAGTTCTCCTCAACATAAGAGCAATGATTTAGGGTGAGATTGGATTTCTTCATGTTCACTTTCATTAGTGTGGCTCTACAAAAGAGATTTAAAATGGTATTTAGGGTAGACAAATCCTGTAACGATGCACATACACCTATGAAAATGTCGTCCATGAACAACATGTGTGAAACTATTTCGGTTTCCGATACTTTAATCGCTCTTAAAGATCCATTGGAATGAGCCTCCTTGATCAGTCTACTTAACGCCTTCACTACAAATAAAAAAAGGAAGGGTGAGAGGGGGAAACCTTGACGAAGCCCTCTGGAAGATCTGAAGAAGAGGGACAAAGATCCATTTATGAGTGTTGCGAAGGATGCACTCTGAATGCCTCCCAAGATCCAGTTTACCAAGGACACATTCATTCCTAACTGAATAAGAACCAGACAAAGGAATGTCTAGTTCAATCTGTCATAGGCCTTCGAGAGATCCAACTTGAGGATTTCCGCCTTAAGGTTCCATTTTTTAACTGAGTGGAGGACCCCTTGAGCGATTGCAATTCTGTCATGAATTTTCTTGTTGTGAAGAAAACCAAACTTCTCTTCACCTATGATCTCACCGAGCATCAGTCTTAACCTTCTTGAGATTACCTTGGAGATTGATTTGTAAATGACATTACAACACAAAATTGGACGAAATTCCTCAAAATATTCTGCATTTTGATGCTTCATAATGAGGCATAAGAAAGTGGAGGTCAGTGGGCCATAAACCCCGCCTTCACATTGTGATTCTCGAACTATAAGAAGAAGATCTTCCTTAAGCAAATCATAGAAGGATTTTTAGAATTCCACTATAAATCTGTCCAGCCCAGGGCTCTTTCTGCTTTGCATAGAAGTGAGGGCCAAACAAATTTCCTCCTCCGTGACTTCTTCCAATAATGCTTGATTCATTTCTTCAGTGAAGATTGAGGGAAATTTTCTGACCACTTCTAGGATTTGCTAAATGGGGCACCCGGTTGGTTATGAGAAAAGGCTTCTGAAGTAACTCACTCATGCTTCTGCTTTCTCCTTGAAGGAGCTGACCATCACACAATTCTTGTTTTTTATTTCCCATATAGGAATAAGGTTCCTTCAATAATTGGCATATTGGTGGAATTTTTTTGCGTTGTTATCTCCATCCTTGATCCACAAAGCCCTGGCTTTTTGACGCCACTCTTGTTCTTCAATTTTCAGCCAATTATATCGTGTGTTTTCTAGATTTTTTAGATCTTCAAGTTGATCTTTTGAAATAGGACCTTTGTCCTAGATTTTAAATAAGGCCTTTAGTTGTTCCTTTGTGTTCAATAAGGTCCTTGATCTTCTTGCCTTCCAAATGGGTACCCACTTTTTGATTGAGGCTTTTAAATTTTTGAGGCTTGAAGCGAATTGAACCATCAATGGTTTAGGTTTTTGGGGGTTTACCTTGACCCATGAAGCATAAACCATCTTCCTAAAGTCCTCATATTTGATCCATACGTTACTAATCTTCATAGGAGCTGGAGGGGAGTCTATATCTAAATTCCACTGGAGGGATATCGGTCAATGGTCTGAAGTCCCTCCTACTTCCACCATTGATTTGAATCTTAAGTTCATTTGGAGGAAAGTCTTAGAAACCAAGAATTGGTTCAGACGTTTCACCACTTCCTCTTCTTCAGTTCTAAAATTTCTCCAAGTGGGAGCTAGTTTGACAGGCTCCAGGTTGACGAGCTTCGAGTTTTCTAGAAAAGAGGAAAATAAACCCATTTTCCAATCTTCCCTGGGAGTTGTCCCCCATACCTCTCTCAAGGAGATGGTAAATTTCATGTCCCCTTCTACTACCAGAAGAGGGTCTCAGAAGACTCCTGCATTTTTCAGGTCTTTCAAAAACGGAACACGGTCAGAGTATGGACTATACATGTTGACAACAAAAAATGCAAAATCCATATTTTTGTGCTTAAGATTTACTATGATAGATGTCTTCATCGAAGAGGAGGACAGAGCTTGGAATTCATGACTCCATCCTGAAATGAGGCCACCCGACAATCATTCCGCATCAATAGTACAAAAATACCAGTTCCTAAACCATCTACGAAACAAATCCCTCACCTTTTATCCTCGACACATTATCTCCTGGATCAAAATGATGTCCGAGTTCAGACTCAGGAGAAGGCGCTTGAGGGCCAATTCCTTAGAGCCCCCCCTACCCCTCCATAATTGAAGGATAGGATCATCATTGTGCCCTCGGGGGAAGGGCATTACCTTCTCTAAGGGCCCTTTTGATGGTATCTTGTGTTCCTTTTCGAATCTCCATAATGAATTTTTCCTGGCCTTTAGTTAGGTGCGATTTCCTTCCCACCTGTGATGTAGGGGGGGGGTAGGNGGGGGGGGTCAGCAGCCAAACCCCCATTAGAGGGATCCAGTGCCATTTTCCGAGCTTTTGAGCGTAGAGCATAACCTATGATCACGAAAGGAGAAGAAATTGACGCCCTTAGAGGAGAAGAGAAGGAACAAGGGGAATGGCTCTTTGCATAGGCCTTAGATGAAAATGAAGGAGAGTGATCCTTCTCTCTTATAGGGGTGAGAGAGGGTTTTAGAGGAGAAAGGGATTGCGACTTATTTTCAAGGGGAGAGGTAGAGAGGGAGAGCATCGTGGAGGGGTTGTTTAAGGGAGCATCAAACTGGGGTACATAGGGAAATTTAGGAGAAACAACTGGAGGAGAATCCAATTCATGAATATTAAGAAAATAAGGGGAGGGAGCAGAGGCTAATAAACCCTTACCTGGATAAGAAGTACACTTGACCAGGTCTCCCATGGCCTCACTCAATGCGACCACCTTGTTTGGTTCCATGATAATATCTTCTTTTTTACCTTCTAGAAAGACTGCTTCCACTGTTTTTTTTTGCCTTAAATTCGATTCAAGTCTCCATACTTTATGGTTGGTCTGGATTGGGGGGGCCAATCGTGAACATTGGGATCTGAAATGCCCAATCTCATGACATCCATGACACTTGAATGGTAACCTCCAATATTCGACCTTTTGGTGCGAAGTCTTCTCTGCGAATAAAATTTCAATACTCCCCAATAACCCTTACCTCAGATCAACTTCTACCATTATCTAGGCCATACTTCAGTGTTTTTTCGACGCCCAATTAGGTTCCAGTTTGATGAAAGTACCCAGATGATTGTTGATTGCTTCCAGGACGTCACGTGACTAGAAGACCAAGGATAACATAGGCAATATTGCCTAGACCTTTGTCACAATCACCGATTCCTTTGCGGGATCAAATTCAACAGTACATGGTTTAAGAATTAGGCTAGATGGTCCCCAAGACCATTCTTTCTTCCTAATACATTCACTATCTTCGCTAGATAGAAATAGAAAAGAGAACCATCCTTTTGAAAGGAGATGTATTTCTGGAAAGTACCCAACAATGGTTTCCATTGATGCACTATCCATCCTTCCAACACCTTTTCCCCAGGGGACTTTCCAATAAACCTTCCCGCTAACATTCTACCAATGTATTGCAAAACTTTTGTAATCGAAATATCTTCCCCTACCACCATTTTTATGGGGACCTTTTCCATTATACACTTCACCTCTTTTTCCCTACAATTTCCTTTGCAAACCTTGTTGGAAGTTCCTTTCCTCCCCATTTCTCTCTTACCTTGGAGACATTGGGAGGATCAACAACGTTCTAAACCTTTGGATGGGATGGGTCGTTCTCTGCCAAATGGATGGAGGAGCTTGCACAAGTTAAGGCCTCTGCCTGTCCAACTTCCACATCACTAAAGACATGTTTTTCCTCACCACCCGAGTCGAGTCAGGTCTCTCGATTCTTCCCATAGAGCAAGTCATGCAAGTGGTTGGGGTGAACGGACTGAGTATCGCTTTCCAAAAAATATTTACGTGAGGAAAAAATACTCGGGCCTAGTGGACTAGCGTTATAATCCACTAGTTCATCTTTGTCATTCGCCATGTGTCCTAGACACGCGTAGACTCTCTCCTCTCACGTGATCAGACAAGCGAAGGCTACGTATTCCAGCTCGGACCGGGAGAGAGGGAATGCCAGAAACAGGAGGACAGGGCCGGGGTTAGGGTTACGGGAGACAACAAAGGGAAGGGGTGGGGAAAAGTGCATGCAACCCTCAGGCAGAGGCTAGGCCTTAGGATAGGTTACGGAAAGACCCTCGACCACATAAAGGCTCTCGTTATTAGTAACTGTATTATTTTGTAAAATAGTTCATTTTCAAAGTTATAATCCATCCTTGTTAATGTTTATGCCATTATTATAGTTCTTTGCATTTCAATAGATAAGAGCAACATAAGAACAAGATCACTGAGAAATACACATTCACAAGAGACATAACATTTATCCCGGGAAACTCTCTAGGGGAAGAAAACCCAGCAAAAACTTCCTTATCATAAATTGCCAATATAATGTCAAGAGATAACTCA
>SNQJ01S0017764.1:127266-161364 GCA_010110895.2 Picea sitchensis
TGGGGCCGACTTCTTATTCTGCCTATTATAATTGTCTATTGACCAATCCGCAAAAGGGGATTTGGTCCTAATACAATTACCGACATGATTAATCCACAATGAGGATTAATCCTATGAATAAAATAACAATAAGAATAAGAATACTCTTTGCAGTTACATTATTTCAACAATCCTTTCATTGAAAATTGGTTACAAAATTATTTTAATGTTTTGAATTCTTCTGTTTTATGATGATGTCCATATTCTTAATCTCAAATTCAAGGGAAATAATGATCAAACTACAACACACAGAACCATCAATCAAGAATAAACACTTGAAAATTGTCACAGTACTGGATTTGGATTTGGATTATGTTTTGAAGTGACAATATTATTTTTAGAACTTTTATTAAATTTTTTCTAAATTCAACAAAATAATAAAGGAGATTAACCTTATTGTTTAGACAATCCTCTATTATAATCTTAAAGACAATTAAACAACTCTACTATATTCTTAAAGATAATTAAATGATTGAAAGTCTAACAATATTATAGGAAATCAACCTACATTTTGACTTTTTAATTTCACTACATACAACCTAACTAAAAGAGACTTTTTAATTTCATTATATATATAAAAAATAAAAATA
The DNA here is from genome assembly GCA_010110895.2 of Picea sitchensis. Lineage (NCBI taxonomy): Eukaryota > Viridiplantae > Streptophyta > Pinopsida > Pinales > Pinaceae > Picea > Picea sitchensis. The sequence continues at coordinate 127,896 of SNQJ01S0017764.1, forward strand.
TTTAAAATAGAAAATTATCATAACAATCTTATAATTCAAACAAGGGTAAAGGTCGAAATAGAAATAAATAAACAGAAATATAATAAATCAATTTTGCTCATTTTCAACAATACAATTATAATATATATAATATTTTACTATCTTAACATATATATTATAAAACATAATATACATTTTAATATATAATATATTATCAGCTCAATTTGCGTATGCTAATTGGCGACGCATAATGCAACATGACGGAGACGGGGTAGCTCTTTACCAAACCGAAAAATCCCTCATCCCCGAGCTCCTTTTGTGGCAACTCCTGGTGTTCGATAATTAATTTGTGGAGATGAGGCAAAGCCGAGGCCACCATCAAAAGATATTCATCGCGTAGTTGATTGAGACATAGATGGAAATCCAAGAAATTGGAGTGCGAAAATCTGTGCAACAAGAGAAGAAGCAACTAATGATATCTGACGAAGATTGGCTATGGAGATCTATATTGGAAAATATGAATTTAAAAAAATATTTTATAGTGGTGGTGTAATAAGAACTATATATGTTGTAGAACCAATTAGAATATGTTGTTATTGATTATGCAATTAATTTTAAATATTGAAATACTTAAGGCAACAATAAGACTTGAAATATATTAACCAATTAGAGATGAGAAAAATAAATATTTTTACTATATCAAAATATATATATTTATTTTCTTAAGTTAAACATTACATTTTACAAACAAATTTAAAATATAAAGCAAATTAATATCAAATCAATAGAAAATTCATTGCTATAATCCTGCTTTGACAGGGACTAATAATCTTATAATTTAAAGGACAAAAAAACTTTTAACAATAATCTTATATATGACGTATCACTTATCTCATTTAAAAGAAAAAATGTTACTAAATAATATGCTATTTTTTTTTTATACTTAAAATCATGTAATGTAAAATAATTTATTTTCAAAGTTATAATTTTTAATTTCATTGAAAATTGGTTACTAAATTATTTTTATGTTATGTTTTGAATTGGTTTAGTTTAATTTCCTTACACAAATTTTTTAAATTCACTTATTCTAACTCAATTCACCAAACATTGTAAAAACAAAAAATTATACATAATAGTGTACAAACTGTTAATTTCAAATACAAGGGTAAAAACAAAAAATTATACATAATAGTGTACAAACTGTTAATTTCAAATACAAGGGTGAGAACGTCGTCCATAGAAAATAAAACTACAACACACAACCATCCAATAAAATACTCAAAAACCATCAAATAAAAATACTCAAAACCATTAGAAGTGGCATTATGGGATTATATGTAATTTTTTACATTATAAATATAATGTAAGTATAATAATAATAATATTTTTTTTAATTATAATATTATTATGATAATATTATAGTGACTTAATTAGTTGTTAGTTGTTGATTTTGTTAGTGATAATAATAATAATAATATTAGGTTTCTTAAAATGATAAGTTTATATATGTGTACATATTCTACTCCTTTTTGGATTTGAACTTTTAATTTTTAAAGAAAAAACACATGATCTTAATCATTAAACCTACTATACTTTTAAACAAAATACATCCAATAATATAAAAAATTATTTTTATAAGTCTATTTTAATATTTTAATGATTTAAATCACAATATAAAATTATTAGGATTATTTTTTAATTAACACTTTAAATACACTCCTTAATATTTTTAAATTATAAAAATATTATGATAAGAGCCTTCCGCTCTTGGCAAACGGATTTTCAATGAAACCAGAGATTACAATATTGAAAATAAATTATTTTACAATGTTTTGAAAATAAAAATATACTCACTAATAAATAATAAATAATGTAGTGTTTAGTACATTTCTCCTTTTAAATGAGATATGTCCACTAATATAAAGATATTGTTATAAGTTTTTTTCTTTTTATGTTTTTTAAGCTACAAAATTATTCAAAAAATAATATGCTTACTAATAACTAAATAAATAATGTAGTGTTTTACAATTTTTCACGTATAAAAAAAATATTTCTTACTAATAAATAATTAAATAATGTAGTGTTTAGTATATTTGTTATAGAATTATTGTTATAAGTTTTTTTAATCATTTAAATTATAAAGCTTTAAATGATAAGATTATATTTTTTTTTCACCATGGGTAATAACTCAAGAGTATATCGAGCAACTTGCAAGCAATATATACAATAAACTTGCAATTTAGTAAGAGTCGAGGCGTCTCCAAGCCCACCAGGGTGCCCTTCTAACCTTTTCACAATGAGCCAACATGTACATACTCTACCCCCCTCTGGATTTGAACCTGTGACCTCCGAGGAGGAAACACATGTTCTTAACCATTAGGCTCCCTCAAGCTATACACATTATAAGATTATATTATGATAAGGGCTGGCCAGAGGTAGGGGGAGGGTGATTCTCGAAATCGCCCTCCCCCACCTTATGTGACCTCCCCTTCCGCCTCGACTCTTATCATAATAATTTTATAATTTAAAATTTTAAAGAAAGCTAGAGTTGGGGGGAGAGCGATTCTCATAATTACCCTCCCCCCATTTCACTTGAACCCTCAAGTGAAATGGGGGAGAGGGATATTCCCTGTTTCACCCTCTACCCATTTTTTCACTTGAATTTTCAAGTGAAATGAAGGAGATGACAATTCTGGGAATCGACCTCCCCCCTCAAGTAAAATGGGGGAGATGGTGATTCCCTCCCCTCCCCTCCCCTCCTGCTGACACAATTCCAAATATGTCAATGTTCAGATCTGTACAACAATCCAATCCAGTAATGCCACTTATGAAGGCTTTCAAGTATTCTTGTTCGATGGTTATGTTGTAGTTTGATTTGCTATCATCGACATTCTTACCCTTGTATTTGAGATTAAGAATATGTATATCATTATGTATAATTTTTAATTCTTATAGTGTCTCTTAGATTATAGCAAGGATAAGTAAATGTGAAGTGAATGTGAAAATATGTGTAAGGAAATGAAACATAACCAATTCAAAACACAAAAACAATTTAGCAACCAATTTTCAATGAAACTAAGAATTATAACTTTGAAAATAAATTATTTTACAATGTTTTATTAAAAAATAATAAACTTGTCAATTCCCGCTAGCTCAATCGATTAAGGTTTGGGTTTCATTTGCTAGGCGACCCGAGTTCAATACCCTTACGACGAGTTTAGTTGGGAGGAGACACCCAAAAATCCAACCATGTTAAGGGTTGGTGTGGCCCTGGTCGAGTGCGATCCCCGGGTGATTTTCACGGTTTAGATGCCATTGGGTTGTGGTTTCTTAGCCAATGGTTAAAAACGCTGGCCCAACATGTTACAAGCACATTTCTAACAAAAAAAATAAAATAATAATAAACTTATTAATAAATAAATAAATAATGTAGTGTTTAGTACAATTGTCTTCTTATGTGAGATAAGTCCAGTAATACATAAGATTATTGTATTACTGCCACTTCTCGTGGTTTTCAAGTATTTTTGTTTGATGGTTATGTGTGTTGTAGTTTGATTTTATATTGTTGGCATTCTTTCCCTTGTATTTGAGATTAAGAGAATGAAAAAATATCATGCAAGGAAATGAAACTGAACCAATTCAAAACATAAAAATAGGCGCTAGATCCCCCCATTTCACTTGAAGCCTCCCCTCCCGCTGACCCACCATAGTGTTATGGGAATTTCAAATATGCCAATGCTCATATTTGTACAACAATCCAATCCATTACTGTCACTTCTCGTGGTTTTCAAGTATTCTTGTTTGATGGTTATGTGTGTTGTAGTTTGATTTTCTATTGTTGGCATTCTTGTCCTTATATTTTAGATTAAGAAAATGCAAAAATATCATGCAAGGAAATGAGACCGAACCAATTCAAAACATACAAATAATTTAGTAAGATTATAACTTTGAAAATGAATTATTTTACAATATTTTCACATGTTTTACATATAAAAAATAATATACTCACTAATAACTAAATAAACAAGTGCTGCATGGCAACATAGTCCCTGCCAGGTTGGAATGGGAATAAATGCATTTCTATGGTGGGACCGAGTGAGAAATAGAAGTCCGAAACAACAGACACGTGGGAAGCAACTTGAAGTACAGGTGGTATCCATGCAGAGGATGACTCGTGGCAGTGTGTCACACGCCAGCCATAAGACATTGGGCTGGTAGATGACCCCCAAAGAACCTCTCAAATTGGTTAATCATAATAATATATTAATATGTGCTTGATATGCGAACAAGGCAGTTTTTTCCTGGGGTGTGCATAGTTCAAACATGGGACTTAGAATTTTTTTGTCTCAATGACTTGATATAAAGGTTCTTGGAAAAAAGGACCAGGAGTGACAAACATTAAACATCCAAATATACAAAACACAATTAAACATCCAAATATAACAAACACAATTTCCTAACATCTAGCATAGTTGAAGAAAAAAAATTTAACATTTCGAAAGCAACCTACAAAAATTGTTTCCGAATTAGTTTTCTTTGAAATTGATCAAAAATTAATAATGTCTGTTACATATTTCTAGAATCTGTTCCATATTTCTAGAAATTTAAATGCGTTTGTCATATAGATTGGGATTGGGGCTCTCAAAGACCATAAAATAAATAAGTACAAGAAATAGGACTATAGAAAAAAGAAGTGCGCGACGGTAGAGAGGAAGACCTGAAAAGAAGAAATTGGAAACTATGAGTCTTTGGTTAGAGATTTCTATTTAAAGAGGTAGAATAACTGGATTGATAAAGAAAACAAGATGTGATCAGTATAAACTTACTATGAATTTGATGCTTTTTTGTTGCTCTTGTTGACGACCACTGTTATCATGCCAACCGACTGTTGCCCTTCGTCGATGAGCTTGTCCATTCTCCTTTGGAGCCATTCTTCAATGCAGTTTCTCATGGGGGCCACGTTGATTTCATCCTAGATTTCTATGTCGAAAATATCATTTTCTAATTTCCTTAGATCCATAGAAAAACTATGTAGAGCCTGTTCAATTTCTTCATTGTGTGCCGAATAGTCCACTAGCCAGTTCTCGACGTCATCTTCACGATATTGAAGGATGTCGTAAAATTTTTCTAAAGACAACCCCTTTAAAATATCAAGTTGTTCATCTAAGGCTTGCTTGGCTAAGGACAAGGATTTGAGTATTAAGTTTGGGTCTTGAACCTCGTTGGTACTTCTGGCTAAGTCTATTTGGGTCAAGTTTCTGAATAATTCTTCTTTCTCTGATATGGCTTGTTCACATGATTCGACAATGAGCTACAGGTTCTTAACTTTCTCTTTCCAGCATGCTTTTAATTGTTTGATCCGCTTTGGGGAGGGGAGATCCTCTTGTATTCTTTTCAAATCAGATCCGTTGATGGCATTGTTGGCAAAAGGGATCACCATCTGTTGATAGAAATGTTCTTCATTTTTTAAATTTGTCTGCAAATGTCCGTGCAAATAATTTTCCCTCGTTTGAAAGGAAGCTATATTTTGTGATGTTCCCGGGCTTCAGTAATTAGCTTCATTCTTTTCTTGATATTCTTCTCTACATAGGCTCTACATGATGTGAGGAGGTTGGAGGATCCTTTTAACTTGGCTGTAGGGGTTGTTATCAGACTAATTGGTAAGTGCGGACACAAACAAATATCCCTAGTTTCACCCCAAAACTAGAACAAAACAAAACATAATATAAAACTTCCCCTAAGTTTTAATCATCAAGCATACTAACTAACATGAGATAAATGACATACCTTTTAAATGTCATTTGTCCTCACTCCATTTCAAGGCTTATGGGATGCTGAACCTGTAAAAAGACACAAGCCAACGAAGTGAAAGCAACAACATATAATCAACAAAACCTTTGTATGTGATAAAGGAGTCATACAATAAAATAAGACCAATTTTATGGGAAAAAAATATATCACTGTATTAAAGAATGTGGAAGAAAGATACAACCAAATGCCTTGATTTTGTCAGGTTCCTTCCAACATCTCCTTGCTTCCCACACACTTCTTCTCCACAGATTTTGAGATCAACAATCTATCTTGACAAAGCAAAGCTCAAAGTCAACATACAAGCTCCAAAAAATCCAAGCTACAAAACTCAAGAACTTTCCAACCAAGCACTAGACAACTCAATCCAAGCTAATTTCCCAAGCTCCAAAAACAACTAACTCTCCCCATGAGAACTCCTCTCCTTTTATTGGTTGAAAAGGATAGGGTGAGGAGGTTAGGATGATCCCAAGAGATAAGGGATGTGACTCAGATCCAAACCGATCAAAGACCAACTCACCCTTGAAGCTTTTCTTCTAGATGAATCGAGAAGATGCTCTTTTTCCTTCGTATGAAAATCGTTGTACCCTTAACACTAAGCAAGGTGTGACGATCCCTTTTCCGAAGGTTTTTGACAAAGGAAAAGTATAATTCCATCTCTCTGGGAAAATGTATCTTCATTCTTCTTCAGGGATTCATGCCATTGATTCTTCTCAAGACAAAGGATATGTCTACATCATTAGCGGTCATAGGGGTGACGAAAATAATTTGTAACAGAGAGGCCCCCAAAGTATGAAGTTAGAACCAAGTGATAGCTGAAATACTTTGTCGAGTGTGTGTAGGGAACAAGGAACATGTCGGTGAGAAACCTGCCAACAAACAAGGAAATACAGTACAATAATATATCATCACTGAGGTACGCATTTCCATACTCAGAATACAAATGAATCAAAGCATAAATGCCGACATGCAAAGATCCATGTCAAGTAAGATAGGTCATGGCCACCAAACATACACTGTGGATCCATGCCATTATGACTCAAATCTGAACATAGCCACCAAAAATACACTGTGGATCCATGCCATTATGACTCAAATCTAAACATAGCCACCAAAAATACACTGTGGATCTATGTGTTAAAGACTCAAATTTGAACATAGCCATGAGACACACACTGTGGATCTATGCAACAATACAATCCAAATATACTCCAACGCAAACTGAATCTGTTAGAAAATATCCAAGGTCTTCTTCTGCACCACTCTATAGTACGAATCTAACCATGCAAATACATGTGCTGAAGTTGAACATGGTAGAAAGCACTTGATTACCGATCATTAATGGAAACTGTTAACAAGTGTGAGGGAAATCACTATTGATGTCAATGACTCCCAAGGTACCCTAATACAATCCAACGAATGTGAATAAATGAGTTGAAGTCGAACATTCGATGGAATCTTCCAATCAGGGGTCAATGATGTGAACCCACTGTTGAAAGTGAAGAAACCTACCATTGAGGCATGCATGCTCTATGGTACTAAATTATTTCTAAGTCTTGTTCTCGTGTAATGAGTTGAAGTCGACAGGAAAAGACTCGTCACAGGAGGGCCTTGATGTATCCCCCATCAATGACATGAAATATGTAACAGATTTGAGGTAGATCAGAGTATGAAGTGATTCAGAACTAACTTAGGGAAGACCAACATGGTAGGAAATTTATAACTGTAGATGGCTGACTCGATAGAAGGCTTGTCTAGGTTGGACTTCTCTTGAACATATGAACGACATGACAATTTTCTTGGCAACATTGACTCAAGGAGGACACAACATATGAACTTGTGAATGGTCAAATGAGAGACAAATGGATTTCCCAACCCAGATACAATGATGAAGGGGGGTGTCACGTTCAAGAGTGACTATTACTGCCACTAACACAAATACAGAGACACATTTATCTCCCAATTCCCCCCCACCAATTCTGGTGAGTACCTCTTTATTTTTACACAAGCTTGAGGAGGATAACATATGCTTGAACTGTAAGCTCATCCTTCGGATGAGTCCTCCAGAGTATATTTAACAAACCTTAGGAAGGAGTGGTTCGGTCCCATATGGGCCTTTCGATGTTTGTTTTATGAGTCCAAAGAAAGTAAACTCCGTGGTTTTTCATATTTAGAGAGTCTGAAAAACACTTAAAGGAAAGTCCAAAATTTCCTTTTTCGTAAAATAGTCCGGTGAGACTGAAAAATAGATAATCTACCGCTCAACAAATGTTTTCTTCAAATACTTTAATGAGCGTGAAAAGAACAAGATCACTCGACAATCTTTTCATGTTTAGAGAGTCTAAAAAGAGCTTAAAGGGAACTCCAAGGGGTTCCTTTTTCGTATAACCTTTACGAGTCCGAAAAAGTGATAAAAGTTTACTTGTTAACATTCTCATTGATTTAAGAGCATGAGAAAGAACAAAGACTAAGCTCAGGATTGTTCTCATTTTTTCGCAAGCTTAAAACAAAACAAAACTATGCTTGGGATAGATTTAATTTTACAGAAGCTTAAAAACTAAACAAAACTATGCGTGGACCTGGTTTCATTTTTACAGAAGCTTGAACCAGAGGAAACTATGCTTGAGGTAGGTGGTTTCATTTTTACACAAGATTTAACCAGAGAAAACTATTCTTGTGACTTCCCATCGCAAAATTCGGGGATGGTTGGTACTTAGCCCCCAACTTAAGGAGCTAGTGGATTAACTTCACCATGAAGTCCAGAGGCTGTAAGCAAATGCCCCCCAATCTTCGTTTCGTCCAACTGCAAAGGTGAATGAAAGGAATCTTCAAATACTAGACTAAGGACTTGACTCAAACAGATAGGGGGGAAACCGTTTCATTTTTTAACGAGCTTGACACATGAACAAGAACTATGCTTGAGAATCCAGGTTTAATCCCTAGACCTCTGTTTCATTTTTTAACGAGATTGACACAGAAACAAGAACTATGCTCGTAAGCTTTGTTTCATTTTTTAACAAGGTTGCTACACAGATGAAAAAACTATCCTCACAACCTCTGTTTCATTTTTAAACGAGGTTGTCACAGAGACACAAAAACTATCCTCGAGGCTGGTTTCATTTTTTAACGAGCTTGAAATTAGAAAATCATGCTCAAATTATGGTTTCATTTTTTAATGAGCTTGAAATCATAAAACCATGCTAAAAAATCTCTTCTTGATTATGGCTTCCAAGAGAACGATGATCCGGAAGGAAACCATGTCAAGGGACAAAACTTGGTCATGCCCTCTAATAGATCTTCACTTGTCGGAAGAAACACACTCTGGAAGGAACACATGTCGAGGTTCGTGATAGGGGTAAGGAGGTCAAGCTCTAATAGCCCTACCGAAGAGATCACCATGTCAACTACCGGATCCAAGTCATAAGAGATTGAGCATACAGTGAGAGGCTCATCTTTATGGACAACTGAAGGCATGGGAGACAACACCACATAATTGAGCTGTGGCAAGGGCGATACCATCTGCATATAAGAACCATTTAGGGATTTCATCAAGTCAGGACCAACAAATGAAAGTTGATCAATAGTCACAATTCTTCCATCGTGAAGGAAATATATCACACGAAAAAGAATGGACACGATAACTTTCATGGCATAGACATAATCTCGCCCAAGGAGTAAATCAAAATCCAAGGGCTCTTGGACTACCATGACATCAATAAAGACAGTTTTCCCTCCCAAAGTTACAGGAAACTGAGGAAGGGTCCCTAAAGGTTGGCTGTTTCTTCTGATGAAAGCTAACAGATTTTGGGTAACTGACACAAGCTGAGGAAATCCTAAAGCCTGCCAAGCAATAAAGGACAAAATAGTAATGGATGAACCTTCGTCTCTCAGCGTCTGAGGAACGTCCCGATCACAAACTTGTACGGTAATATTGAAAGGAATGTGAGAGGGAAGACAAGGTCCATTTAGCACACCCCAATAAAAAAGGATGAACTCATTACTTGGAGGGGGTTCCACGGGAGAAGGAGGAATCCCCCCTAGCACGGTAGATTCTATATCAACGAGAAAAATGTGGGCAGTATCAGGTTTATTCTCTAGCAGGAGAGTAGGATTGATCGATGATGAGATCAGATTGACCACTTGAGTTGCATTCTCCAAGGGGAGAATGGGGTCGACAACTGGAAACTGATAGATCGCTTGGGTTTCAGTCTCTAACGGGAGAGTGGGATCGACCGAGGATGGGACCATATCGACCACTTTTTCAACTGCTGCAACTAAGGACGTGACCATATTGACTACATGATCAACCAGACTGATCGACGAAGGGACTAGATTGATCATTCCATCAACTACAGGTGGGTTGAGAGTAAGACTGTGGTAAGCAGTCGAAAGTTGAGGTTGGGAAACAATCATGCTTCCAGTAATTTCGAGGCTTCATCCATACTAGGGAAAAAGTGAGTTTGATGACTCCCTCCGCATAACATACATGAGAACTTGACTCTACTTTTCTTCTTCCCAATGATATCCTGACTAGTTGATGGGAGGTCATCAACAGGTTGTTCAGAGGCTGGCGACATGGGTTGGCGAGGGCGTGTAGACCATGCTTCTATAACCTTGTATAGACCAGGGCAATCCTTAAGAATATGGCTACCCTTACAAAGCCTACAAGGGTACTTGGGCTTACAAGTCGTTTGGGTTGTTTTGGGATCATCAACACTCCCAGAAAAATTATCAGTAACTGGTTGTTGTCCAACATGTCTAGCATTGGTTGGAAGTTTAGACCCTTGCTTATTTTTCTTCTTCTTAATCTTCCTTTTCTTCTTCTTCTTATCCACCGAGTTACTAGCTTTAGAGCTTTCACTAGGCAAAGAAGATGAAATGGAAGAAGACCTTTCAAGTGAAGAAGGGAAAAGAGATCTTACTCATGAAGAAGGTGAAGGATCAACATGAGGTTGATGTTCTTGGGGGAAATGCTTACAACTGAAGCACTTGCTGCATTTGGGATTACCGTAGTGGAAAACAACCATACCAACAATCCAATCGTGAGACCTGGAAGGCTCAAAGTAGTGATGTAAGGAGGACCAATGTTTCCGTAATAAGGAAAAACAAAAGGTTCCCCCAGAGCAGGGGTTACTTCATCGGTCGTTCCGGGAACTGACACCATTAAACATAGATCCAACCTAGAGTCTGTTAGGAAAAATAAACAATACACGCTAAAAATCCAGGAAGCAAGCAAACAAATGAAATCTTCTCATAATGAACACACTAGTTGGTGATGAAATCCAACATCGCGGGAACAACATAAGAAGGGGTTGAGATAGAGCAGGTGAAAAAGTTACGTTGACGACCTTCTTAACGGACTTACACCCTGGTGAGAGCTCCCACACATAATCGTGGGTATACCCTCCAAGGAGCCCGAGTGAGTTTGGCCAATGTCGATTCCATGTATCGTGAAGACTCTCCCCTCCATAGTCACCTCATGTAAAGACCCTAAAAAGATAGGCTCCTAAGGTTACCAATTACGACAATGATGTCTAGGGAAATAGTCGACAGTCCGATTCACGCACAAAGGTAGGGTATCTAGCCCGAAATCAACTCGAGAAGGTCCCCACAGGATTTTCTTCTTAAGTGACCCCCAATAATATGCACAATATCTACACTAAGACCAACAAAGCAGGGTGAGTAACTCTGTTGACCATAATGCGACCTCGTGATTGACCCTTGTGTTAGAAGGGCTTCCTAGGACAAAATGTAATAAGTGGATTTAACTCTCCCTATCACAAGATACTATGTTTGTTTGCATCTTTTGAAAGTTATCTTTCACACCTATTCCAAAGCCCTACAACCTAAGCTAATGTAGGTTTGCTACCAGAAAATATAAAAATTTCTAATCAATTTTTATAAGCGCTTTATTTTAAGGCTGTTGTTTACTCAAGAGGAAAATGACGTGGACTAAATGGTGTTTTGACTGACTCTAAACAATGCAAAGAAATGAAAATGCAAATATTTCACTTTGATGAAAGCTATATTATGAGAAGGAGAAAACATTTATCATTCCCATATGCACAATGTCCCAAAATTGTATTAAACTCATCAATATCAATATCTTCAAGAAATGAGCCAAAGCGATTGTACACCAATACACGATTCTTGCCCCCCCCCAAAATGCCAAAAACCATGCAATTTCGCTACTTCAAATGAAAAGATGCCCCCACTCTAATGCAAAGCAAGAAATTAAAATTTTTGTTTCAAAGATAGCGAAAAGCAATAGAAAATATCTATAATTTTTTTTTTCTCTTTTAACACAAACTATTCAATAAAAGAAAAATAAGTTCTTCCACCAAACAATTCTAATGAAAAAACAATGCTTTGTAACGAAAAGACACTCAAAGCAAGAGATCAAATCTTTCAAAAGAAAACAAGCTAAAAGAAAGAAAAGATGACTAAAAGAAGATTCAAATCTTGTCAAGCAGATTGTAATCAGACCTATCAAATCACGCCAAACACTTATCATAGATCTGGGCAGGGAAAACCATCAAAAAGTACATTTTTTCACAAAATCGTTGTGACCTACCAACCAACACAGTGCGACGATCCTAGATCGTCGTGGGCCAGAGAATAGTACAGTGCGACGACGTCACACTGTGTCTAAAGGCAGGGTGCATCGATCCTATATCGTCGCACTGTCCCTCAAAGAAGGGTGCGACGATCAAAGGAAAAATGGAAAAAATAAAAAGCAAGAAGGTTTTCCAGTGAATTTAAATAGTCAAAGAGTTCATCTGGATCTCCTAGTGACTAAGAAAACAGAATCCATGCAATCAAAGAAAGAAAGCAAGACAAACTAGGAAAACAATCTGCTCCCCAGTATGGTCACCAATTTTGTTATTAAACTAATCGGTAAGTGCAGACACAAACAAATCTCCCTAGTTTCACCCCGAAACTAGAACAAAACAAGACAAAATATAAAACTTCCCCCAAGTTTTAATCATCAAGCATACTAACTAACAAGAAATAAATGACATACCTTTTAAATGTCATTTGTCCTTGCTAGTGTCATCCTCGATCCATTTCAAGGCTTATGGGATGATGAACCTGTAAAAAGACACAAGCCAACGAAGTGAAAGCAACAACGTATACTCAACAAAACCTATGTATGTGATCAAGGAGTCATACAATAAAATAAGACCAATTTTATGGGAAAGAAATATATCAATGTATTTAAGAATGTGGAAGGAAGATACAACCAGATGCCTTGATGTTGTCAGGTTCCTTCCAATAGTTCCTTGCTTCCCATGCACTTCTTCTCCATGGATTATGAGATCAACAATCTATCTTGACAAAGAAAAGCTCAAAGCCAACATACAAGCTCCAAAAACTCCAATCTACAAAACTCAAGAACTTTCCAACCAAGCACTAGCGAACTCAATCCAAGATAATTTCCCAAGCTAAAAAAAAAACAAACTCTCCCCATGAGAACTCCTCTCCTTTTATTGGCTAAAAAGGATAGGGTGAGGAGGTTAGGATGATCCCAAGAGATCAGGGATACGACTCAGATCCAAACCGATCGAAGGCCAACTCACCGTCGAAGCTTCTCTTCTAGAAGAATCGAGAAGATGCTCTTTTTCCTTCATATGAAAATCATTGCACCCTTAACACTGAGAAAACTGCGGCGACCTTGTAGGCCACTATGGTGCAACCTGCGACGATCCTAGATCGTCACACTCTTAACAATAAGCAAGGTGAGACGATCCCTTTTTCTAAGGTTTTTGACAAAGGAAAAGTATAATTCCATCTCTATGGGAAAATGTATCTTCATTCTTCTTTAGGGATTCATGCCATTGATCCTTCTCAAGACAAAGGATATGTCTACATCATTAACTGTCACAGGGGTGACGAAAATAATGTGTAATAGGGGTAGCAGGCATGTTTTTTGCTAAAGGACTGACAAACAATGGGGTAGCAATGAAAGCCTCCTCCAATTCCTTGATTCGACCATTCAGTTTGGCATTCTCCCCTTCAATTCCTCCAATGGAATCATTAATAGCATCAACGGTTGTGCGGTGAAATTGAGAGATTTGGGACGATTGCATTTTCCTAAATTCAATCTTTGAATGAGATTTTCCTTTCTTATTTGTTACATCTCTCTTTTCAATAATTAAATTTTTAGATTGGCTGTAAAAAACAATGCTCTGGAATATGAAGGATTCATTTTCGTAAAAAATGTTGGTCTAAGATATTTCCATCATGGAACTATGGTGCATCGTATCCACGGGTGGATCAACTTTGAGGAGCACGAAATCCACAAAAGTTTCAAGTTGCATGTTCTCACTTTCAATTTTGGGCTCTTCCCCCTGCCCTGCAATGTCTTTTCTCTTCTTCATTAGGGGAACCTTGGGAGAACTATCAATTTTTTCGTGAGGAGGGTTCTTATCTCCTCCTTCGTTTGAATATTTCTGGGTTGCTTTATTACTGGGGTGGGCTGTTGAAGTGATGCTTCGTGATGTCATGCTCTTGGGAGTGTTGGCCTTGGACTAGACACTCTTCTCGCCTTAGCCTTTTCCTTGTTGTTTGTACAATTTAGTTGCGCTTTGCAATGTCTCTACGTCACAATTGTCAGAAGCAGGATTGTTGTCATCACTATCTCTGTCTTCGGTCAGGCGTCTATGGAAAAAAGATATTTTAAAGCCAACTGATAGTAAATGTTCTCGAAAAATCCCATTAGGGTCAAACCATTTTAGCCTTTCAACATATTTTAGGTTCAAGTTCTTGAAATGGCCTGCGAATTCGTCAATCTTGTTGACATTTCTGAACACGAAGTCCCCGACTTTCCAGGGCAGAGGAATGAATTGATTTTTTCTCTTACCATGGAAAAAATGAAACCGGTGGTTGTATTGCCTTGCTATTTCTGTAACAAACATCTCGTCTATGATGTGACATGGAAGTAAAGCAAGATTTTCCTTGGATCCAAAGATCATTATTACACTGTAATTTTCCTTTTGTTCAAGTGTCCCCTTCCTGTGCACAAATTTGGTTTCCTGGCCAGACATTCGGGGAGCATCCTTTCCTAACAATAAATCTTTGAAAACTGAGACAAAGTCATTAAAAACCTCATAAAAGCAATGGGAGGCCTTGTGTCTCCACAAGGCCTGGTACCAGAATGTTACTGGGTTGAATTCATAGTTTATTTTTTTGGACAGAGACAGTTTTGGAAATGGACAACAATGCACTATTGTGAAAATCAAGTAGGATGACATATACAATTTATTCTCTTTGAATCGTGACAATTGGGAACATATTTCAATGGAAATTAAATTCCCCCAATCAAAAATTATTTTTTCCTTGATTGTGAAGTACAAAATATAAATAACTATACAAGAAATGCTTGCCGTGGATTCCTGTCACGTTATTCTCTTAAACAACCAAGCAATTTCCTGGAATGGATTTCTAAAGGAACCGAACTGCAAATTTGTGATATCTTTAGGAACTTGCGTTGGGTCTTTGAGTAACTCGGGTAAGAGGTCCAACCCGTTATCATTTTTTTCTAGGAACTGCTTGCAGTCTTGTCCTCTGAAAGTCCGCCAATTTTAATGTCTTGCGGAAGACCTGAGGTGACAAAGAAAGAACATAATGGTCATGTAGTGGAATAATTATTTGGCTTGAAATATATTTTTCGGCACACCAAGAGACCACCTCCTTACAGTAAAAAACCTCAGGGATGCAGCCTTCCTGAGCGATTCCAGAGATCCAAATCACTTCGTTCTGGGCAGAACATGATGAATAGTAAGAATATGCCCTAGACCATTGGAAGTTCTGGTCCTCACATCCCAATATATTCACTGTATCTCCATAGAACTGCTGTTGAGATGCTTCCATAAGTTTACGAGAACGTTGGTTTTCTCCAGATGATGTTTGAAATGAAGATTTGGAAGGGATAATATAACCCTGAACAAATCTTGGTCCAATGCGTGTGAATGGGAGATATCCTCGAGTATTTCTCTCATTAATGACAATTTCGACGACTGTTGCATGATGTGCTGTTAGCATTAAAGACTAGTAATTACATACCTAGAAGTGCGAACATGGCATGTACGACAATGAGCAATTAAGGATTGGAGATTTTGTGAACGATCCAATGCGACGACCCGTGTTTGAGATGAACAGTCGGAAGGGATAATATAACTCTCCACAGATCTTGGTTTAATGCGTATTAATGGGAGATCTCCTCGAGCGTTTCACTCATTAATGACAATGTTGACGGTTCCTGCATGGTTAGTTGTTAGCATGAAAGGTTCTTAATTGCATATTAAGAAATAAGTACGAAGGTCATGGGGACATGAAATGGAAATTAAGGAGTGTCTAATTATCGAAAGCGGTCGGGCGAGCTTCAAAATAGGGTTACAAGGTACAATTGTTAGAGGCGAGGGCCCGAGGGTCAAATTGTATGTCTCAGAATTTTTTGAGTGCAAAACACATAACACAGAAGAGGGCATGATGGGACAATTCAGAGGGAAATTTGTATATCGCGGAACTCTGGGTACTATTTGCAGGACACAAAACAATGGAAGCGCAATCGTGATCCCGCCTGTCTGGGAACCTGCAATCGAAAAAAGTGGCTTAAGTATGGAATAGGGAAACAACTGGGCGGACTTGTTTTCGCTAATATATTGAAATTTGTCATAGATATCCCATTACCTGGCAAGATATTTTATGTATGTCTCTGGGCAAGTTCTGTGGCAATAGTTAATGTGATTGTCTCATCAAGCCTTTTGCTTTTTAACGATGGTGTGTATGGTTGTTGCATGATGAACTGTTAGCATTAAACCTTGGTCGTTGCATTCTTTGAAAGAAGTGCGAAGGTGGCGGGCATAGTAAACAGTGACCAAGAATTGGAGATTTCGTGAACCTGCCAACCCAAGGATCCGCGAAAGAGATTCCATGAAATGGGAAAGTATGAAAAGCGGTCGGATGTGCTTCAAAATTAGGGTGACAATGGTTCTCCAGGAGACGTGACTTCCCAAGGGTCAAATTGTATGTGTTGGAACTTGAGTGCAAAATGTGTACCACAGAAGAGGGGATGATGTGGGAGTCCGACGATCAATTTGTATATGGTAGAAGTGTGGGAGATATCCAACCTTTTTCTCATTAAAGACATGTTTGAGGTTCATGCATGACGAAGTGTTAGCATTAAAGCTTGCTAATTACATATCCAAAAATAAGTAGGAAGGTGGCGGGGATAGGGAACAACAATTAAGGAATGGCTAATTATCGAAAGCGATTGTTGGCGCTTCAGAATAGGGCCACAAGATACAACCAGCAGAGGTGAGGGCCCGATGGTCAAATTGCATCTCTCAAGAGTTTTGACCATAGAACACATAACATGGAAGAGGGAATGATGGTGAATTCCTGTGGATACATTGTATATCGCGAAACTTCGGGTACTGTTTGATAGTCGAGGAACATTGGAAACACAATCCTGATCCCGCCAGTCCGGGAACCCATAATCGAAAAATTGTCTAAGTATGGAACACGGAAACGGTAGGCCGAACTTGATACAAAGTAAATGTACCACACCATGAACATACAACCAACTTGCGGCTAAGTATTGAAAGGAACAACATATGGTCGGGCTTGTGAAGTGGCATTCCAACGGAGAAATTGTATATCGCGGAACTGCGGGCACTGTTTGGAAGTCACAGAAGATTCGAAACACAATTTTGAGCCTGCCAGTCCGGGAACCCGCAATTGAAAAAGTGTCTAAGTATGGAATAGGGAAACATTAGCCCAGACTTGTTTTCGCTAATATATTGAAATTTGTAATAGCTTTCCCATTACCTAGCAAGATCTTCTCTGCATGTTTCTAGACAAGTTGTGTAGGGATAGATAGTCCTCGAGGATTTTTCTTATTAATGACGATCTTTACGGTTGTTGCATGATGAAGTATTAGCATTAAACCTTTGTTGTTGCATATTTGGAAAGAAGTACGAGGATGGACATAACATGAAACAATGACTAGGAATTGAAGATTTCATGAACCCGCCAACCCGAGGATCCAAAATAGGCTGACAAGGTGTCCCTAGAAGACGTGAGGCCCAGACAGTCAAATTGTGTCGCTCATAAAATTTGAATGCATAATGTGTAACACGAAAGAGGCAACGATGTGGGAGTTCGACAATCAATTTGTATATTGCGGAGGTCCGGGTGCTATTTGTAGGTCACAGAACAATGGAAGTAAATCTAGAGGCCAGAATAATTAATGTGCATTGGGAAGGGCATGATTGTGAACCCTGGTAGAGTGAAGCTTGTGATTTCAATGAGTCTGCGATGGAATTGTAGATCATGGAAGTTTTGAGTGCAAGATGTATATCACAGAATAAGAAGCAACAAAGTTCGAAAGCGCCAGCCCTGACAACCGCAGCCATAAATTGGCTAAGTATGGAAATGAACAATGGTCGGTCAGACTTGTCATGTGAGGATATAGATGGAGATGAAGATCTTTCAGGACGCCAACCCGGGAACCCATGATCATAGAAAGACGACTAAGTATATAACCCGAAAGCGATAATGGACGGGAAGAAGAAAAGGGAAAAAGGGCCAAGTATCTCACATAACAACATCTACTGTTCGTTTATTAATGCCAATCTTTTCGAACCCCTGGTGAGTTCTCTCTAGTAAAAGCATAAATTGAAGATCACATAAGATTTTTGGGTTCAAGATGTATATGACGGAACAAGGGACATAAGTGTTGGATACTGCAAACCCGAGACCCGATGGTTAGATAATTGGCTAAGTATAGAAAGGGACCGCGGTTGATCGGGATCATGGTGTGAAGATATAGATAAATATGAGCATCTGCCAATCAACGAATCCGTGATCATAGAAATGCGACTAAATATAGAACCACAAAGGGATACTAGTGGGGAATAAAACAAGGAAAATTTAAAGATAAAGTGTTTATATTTATTCCAATAGTATTCATATTAATATATATTAATAGATTATTTCTGGTCCAAATGTAAAGCATCTTCCAATTTGCAGGATGTTGTTCAGTTCACAAATTTCGTTGAAACCCATAAGCAATAGAAAGAGAATGTTGTTCGGGCCCACAAATTTCCTTGAAACCCATAAGCAATAGAAAGAATATATATATATATATATATATATATATATATATATATGTTATACATAAGGACATAACATTTTTTTATATGCATGGATATTATCAAATAGAAAAAGTTGTAATATATGCAAAATATTGAACATGAGCATGACGTCAACACCTGAGTTGCCTTGTTGAAATAGAGTCATTAATTCATTCTATTTATGGGACCTTGAAGAATGAAAGCAGGACATGTCCTCCCATTTCTTTATTAAGTATAGGGCGAGAGCCACATAAGTATGGACTATCACAAATTATTCATCCATGTAAAATGTAAGGAGCGAAGAGAGTATCCTTTATCTAAATCGAAGTGCTGGGAAAAAAAAAGAAAATATTGTCGTCCATGTTTAACAGGACGAAAAAAAGAGAGTACAAAATAAAATAAAAAACAATACCAAATATTGGAAAACACCATACAAAAACCTCAAATATTCTATATTCATAAACTGGGTTACAAAATACAGCTGAGATTATTTCCCAAAATAGTTGTCTTGAAAAAGTTCAGCAGATATTCTCTGAAATTTAAATGCATTTGCCATAGTGACTGTGATTGGGGCTGCTGTCGACAAAAATAAGAAAATATGTACAATAATCAAGCCTGTACACAATCTTTTATAGATTTCAACTTGATCATCAAATGCTTGCTTGGTAAAAAACAACGAGTTGAATATCAATTTCGGGTCTTGGACTTCATTGGTGCTGCCAGCTAGATCCATCCCATCTTTTTGAATAGCTTGTCTCTTCTAGATATGGCTTGCCTGCATAAGCTGTTTATTCAACATTCCATACTTTTCTAAGTATTAATTTTCCTCTATCGTTGAAAACGTGGGGTTTAAGGTGCCTTGTAATGTTCCTGGTCATCGACATCTGAGACAACTTAGAGATGCGATTCAGGCCCAATTCAAAGACGAGGGAGTGGTTTTATGTGACGTTAGCTTTGGGGGAAAAAAATCCCATTAACCAACAAAAGCTGATAAAAAAAAAATTCAAGTATGTTGTAACTTCTATTCTCCTTGTATTCGATCATCTCTTTGGTTGAAAGGCCTGCCTGAAGATTTGTATGTTGAATTTCTTTGTTTTATTGCTATAAATTGGAAGGGACGTCCAAGTCACCTACAAAATGCTCCTCTGTTGAAGTACATAGCTTCTTCCAACAACATAGATCTGACGAGTGTATCAAATGCTATAGATCACATCGTAATATATATTTTGTCATAGGGGTCATAGACATCGCGACCTACAAAATGGTCTAGAATATTCGGAAGTGACGCCAAATATTACTCCATGGCCGAATATACTCAAAAGGAAATTATAAAACTGGATCCTCATGAACGTGAGAAATTGTATGCGCATTTGAATCAACATTCTAAAATTATAGAACCTTTTATGCCAAAGTTGTAACAGATTTGACAGACAACTAGTTTCTATGTCAAAGATTGTTGAGTGACCTCTGGATGTAGTAACATAATCGACATACAATCAACTTTATATCACTACTAATACTAATACGAAGTGTAAGAAGTCGTGATCCCAGGCTCCAGGTAGTTTCGGCTTCATGCATCCACACTGTCAATGACTCCAGGCTCCAGATAGCTTCAACTTCGGACATCGACACTGGCAGTGGCAATGGGAACAATGCCATTGACTGCAGTGTGGAAATTAGGTGAACAAGCAGGGATGTCATTGTCAAAACACTTAGACTACATGATTGTTAGACCTGCAAAGAAGATCGACTTTAGTGTTTCCTTATCACGACAACTACAATGTTGCTCTGAGTCCAGAAATCTTTGGACATTGGGTGTCCTGTGCGATAATGACCTTGACATTAGGTACATGTCATACATCTATTATCTTACATTGCAGTGTTAATGAAATTGCCATAGTGGACGACAACTCGATTGCATTGGCATAAGCAATATCAATTGTGTGATTAATTAACATCCTTGAAGGACGTGAATCCCAAACAACGCCTGAAACTTTTCGAACAATCCTGTGTTAAAAAAATACATTGTTATATATTTTAAGAAATAAGAAATTGTATTTTCTATGTCTAACACTAGGTTGCACACATACACCTTTTTAATTTAACCGAAATTAATATATAGTCAAATCATATTCTCGGAAGCGATCAAATTCCCTAGAGCTAGAGCTAGTTTATTTCCATCATGTTAGTTGGGATAGAAGGATCCACCACCAGGATAAAGAAATAAGGTAGCAATAAAAGCAGTTGTGCAAAACACAACCCGGTGATGGAAGCACTCTATGACCAGGAAGGCACTCTATCCTTATCGAACTGTGATTCTGATGAACAACTCGAGAGGTGCTTGCGGCGAGGCCATGGTGATTTATTTGATCCAGACAAGGCAATACTTCAAGCATCAAGCAATTCCTTTTTTGTTTGTTTGTTCAAATATCGTATCCATTGTAACAAAACAAATGCATTCTCCTTATTCAATGCAAGGGAAACAACATGAAGATTGATATTGGGTGGAAACAGATCTGGAATACACTACTACATCAAGGTATGGTCTAAAGAATGAAACAAAATGATTACATGAAGGTGGTAGTAAAAGGTGATTTTCAGAAACCAAATCATTACCTGAACATGCCAAACTTCTTGCAGAAGGTGGTAGTATAAAGTAATATTCATAAAGTGTTGCAAATTCCATAATCCATAATTCCTTCCCACCAACTTTTCGCAGTTACATGTCGGTGCAGACATTAGAAAAATTTGAGAGCATCGTTCCGTGGTTATACACCCACCTTCAAGTAGGAGGATAATATTCATGCAAAGAGGGGCAAGCTCTTCGAACCAGATTACTACATTCATAGGACGGTGAACAAACTTCGATAAAGAATCTGACTTTTTGTCAAGTCTGCTACCACACCCAGAAGTCGCTCAACAAACTTTGAAATAGAAACTTCTGTAATTTTAGGATGTTGATTCAACCACCCATACCGTTTCTAACATTTGTGACTATCCAAATTTATAATCATTCTGAGTATATTCACCAATGGAGTAATATTTTGCGTCATTTCTGAATATTCCAGACCATTTTGCAAGCCATGATATGTGCGACTCCTCTGACGAAAGATAAATTCTTGTGTGGCCTGCAAAATTTGATACATTTTCCAAATTTGTGTTGTTGGAAGAAGCTATATACTTCAACAAAGGAGCATTTTGCAGGCGACCTGAAAGTCCCTCCCAATTTCTAGTAACAAAACAAATAAGTTCAACACACAAATATTCAGGCAGGCCTTTCAACTAACCAAAGCATAGAATACAGGGAGAATACCAATCACAAGATACTTGATTTTTTTTTTGTGTCTGATTTTCTGTTGGCTAACAAAGTTTTTTTTTTCACTCAAAGCTAACGTCACATAAAACCATTCCCTCATATTTCAATTGGGTCTGAATGACATCTCTAAGTTGTCTCACATGTCAATGACCTGAAACATTACAACGAAGGCACCTTAAAGCCCAAGTCTTTGATGATAGAGAGAAATGGGACTAAGTATTTAAAATGAACACTGGAGGATGATAGTATAATATTCCATAAATCTTGGTTTAATTTGTTTTAATGGAAGATGCCCTATATATTTTCACTTATTAATGGCAATATTTTCAAATATGTGTGCTGAATAGTCACTAATAACACAAGTTAACATTCCCATATGCAAGCAGATTCTCAAATATAACAACCTGTAATATATGCATGATATTAAAGATGGACATGATGTCAAGACCTCTGTGGATGACACGTTTGTGGATGGCAGCATGGTAGTACAATATTGAACTGTTACTATGATGATGCCTTAAAAAAACTAAAATAACCGACACTTTTTTCCAATTCAAGATGGACGCAATTTTTTTTATCATATCCCATAATATTCGCTTGTTAATGTGTTTTAATGGGAGATGTCCTCGAGATTTCCTCTTATTAATGCCAATATTTTCAAACCTATCTGGTGATTTGTCACTAGTAAAAGCATAATTAATGTCCATTAGGAAGCGTGAAAGGTGGCGGGGATGGAGGGGAGTGAAAAATGGTTTTAAACTTTTGTGAACCTGGGAGTCCATGAACCTGCAAAACTTTGAACAATCGACAAGTATGGAAAACTGGGTCAGTCAGATGGAGTCATTGTAGGTAGAGTCATACTTGCGAGTTCGAGGAGTCTGGGGTCGAATTGTAGATCACTGAAGTTTTGGGTGCAATATTTATACCCCAAACACGACACACCAGAGTTCGATAGCGCCTATCCCCGAACCCGCGTTCATAAAATTGGCTAAGTATGCAAATGAATGGTGGTCAGTCAGACTCGTGATGTGAATATATAGATGGATATGACCATTTGTCATTTCTCCACCCTGGGAACCTGTGAGTACAGAAACATGATCAAGTATAGAACCAAAAACACATAATAGAGGGGAAGAACAAAAGAGAAAAACAGGCAAGTTTAAAAGAGGAAAAAGAAAGGGAGACACTAACTTTATCCCTCACACAACACTTAGTATCATAATTATGAATCCATAGAAACACATTAACTATGGTAAAAACATTCTCAACTATGAAATATAGTTGGAGCTCGACAAACTCTGGTTCAAGTCAAAAGAGATGTTTATATCTACTGCAAAATTTTGCATATTATTTTATCTTAATAGTATTTTTTTGGCGGCCCAACTATAAAACCATGTTCCAATTTTCGTTTTCTAGGTAGAGATGTGTTTGTGAAGAAACAAGTGCAAAGAGGCTTAATTGCAGCTGCAAGAGCTCAACTCTGCAAAGTTGAATCAAACATCAATAAGCAACATCCAACAAACCAACGAGCAAGCATCAACTAGTCAAAGAGGAATGCCAGTGAAGAACAATGTTGTCCAAATTTACTGCAGACAAGACTATATAAAAATATCGAAGGAGTATATTGTAACACGCCTGTTAAGAAAACATTTCGTTCTGTGAGGCATGGCAGGTAAACATGTAAGACTATAAGGACCATGCAAAGGCCTCCCACTGTACAGACATTTAAGGAAGTTGCAGTTTTGCACGGTTGGCATTCTGCATCCGCAATTGGAACACCTCCATAATACCCATCGACATATAAAAAAGGAAATCTAATTTTCTCTTCACATAAGAACATGTTATGTAAGACGACTTTGACTTAGGCATCTCCAACATTGAAATTTTTCACTTGCAAACTAGAAATAGAAAACATCAAAGAACGGACACGAATGTAAATCTAGCAATGAAACACACCCGTCAATGGGGAACGACAACAACAACAACAACAACAATAGGCAAACAAGAAACCAGTCAGCAAGCAACAAGCAAGCAACAAGCAAGCAACAACCAGTAAACCAGTAATGCCGCCAAAGAACAATATCGCCCATATTCACTGCAGACAACATTGCAGAAGAAACCGATCAACAAGCAACAAGCAAGCAACAACCAGTCAACCAATAACACCGCTAAAGAACAATATCGCCCATATTCACTGCAGACAACATTGCAGAAGAAAAAAGAAAGGACGAAAATGCATTGCAACAGGCCTGTCAAGTAATGCAGGAACGCAACCGCAAAAATGAGACCCACCAGTGAATGGAGGACAGAAGCACAACCCCTGGCTAGCAAACTGCAACAATAAGTCCAACTGCAGATGCAAGACCCCAACCTTGCAAAGTTGAAGCGAACAAGAGAAAGAAGCAAATAACAAACCAATGAACAAGCACCAAAATTCCCAAATGTAGCCGCAGGACCTCAACTCTGCAAAGTTGAATCAAACAACAATAAGGAGCATCCATTGAACCAAGGAGCAAGAACCAACCAACCAACCAATGATGTCGGTGAAGAACAATATTGGCCAAATTCACTACACACAAGATTGTATCAAAAATTTCGGAGGAAAATGTATTGTAACACATATGTTAAGCAAACATTTCAGGCTGTGAGGCCTTTCAAGTAAACATTTAAGGCCGTGATGACCATCCAAAGGCCTGCCACTGTGCAAACAATTAATAAAGGTGTAGTTTTCACGGTTGGTATTTTTCAATATTGGGAGCGTTCAAAATCCTCTTTTAGTCCATCTTTGTGTGTGATTACTACAACCAGAGAAGGAGGACTGTAATGTTGTCTTGTCTCATTCCTGATTGCCAATGTTTGACACAGAACCTACCTCCATCGTAGCCACAATGACGTATAGGAAAATGAAATCATTTTTTCTCCTCAGATACAAAGATGTTCTGGAAGAGGATTTCGACTCAAGCATCCCCAGTAGCGAAATTTCTCACCTGCAAACTGCAAATAGCAAAGGAAGCTAAACACGACACCCAAACCCACCCGTCAATGGGGAACGACATAAGTCCAGTTCCAATCACGGTTTCATAATCCCAAGCATGCAAATTGCAACAAGACTAACAGGAAAACAAGAACAACAACAACAAGAAAACAAGAAATAAGTGAATAAGCAAGGAGAAAGCATGAACCGATAATGTCGTTGAAGAACAATATTGCCCATATTCACTGCAGATAACATTGCATAAAAAAACCCGGAGGAAAATGTATTTTAACATGCATGTTAAGTAAATATTTAAGGCTGTGAGGCCTGCTAGGTAAACATTTAAGTCTGTCAGGATTGTTGTGTCAACATTTAAGAAATAATGCAGTGTGGCAGGTCTGTTACATACGAAAAAACAATTATTATATTATTTTTAGTTCCCTAGTTCCAACAATAGATATTATGCAAATATTTTTTATGAAGTTTGAACAATATTTTTATGAAGTTCGAACAATAGATATTATGCAAATATTTTATGAAGTTCGAACAATAAAATTTTTTTACTAACAATATATGATAAAAAACTTTGGTTATCCAAACAGTTCAAGAAAAAAGTAAAAAATCAGAAAGACCGTATATGATCAAAAACTTTGGATATGCTAAGAGATAAAACATTGGGAATAACGAAGCTAGAAATAAGACCTCCAATCTGTTATCCAATCAGATCATGACATATATGGTATTTTTTATTATATAAAAATAAATGTTTTTAGTTCCCTAGTTCCAACAATAGATATTATGCAAATATTTTTAGTCAAAGGACAAACTAATATAAAGTCAACAAATTATCGATCACTATAGTCCGTCTACGCATTCAAGAGGGACTAATAATATACTTGTTAGTATATTTTTCCTCTTAAATGAGAAATATTTAAATAATTTAGTAAGATTATAACTTTGAAAATGAATTATTTTACAATATTTTCACATGTTTTACATATAAAAAATAATATACTCACTAATAACTGAATAAACAAGTGTTGCATGTTAGTGTAGTCCCTGCCAGGTTGGAATGGGAATAAATGCACGTTGAATTACATGTGGTATCCATGCAGAGGATGACAAAAATAATAGACCCAACATAGTTGAAGAATTTTTTTTTTTTTAGCATTTACGAATTAGTTTCTTTGAAATTTATCAAATATGAAAAAAGGACCAAGAAATACATACATTAAACATTCAAATATAACAAACACAATTTCCTGACATCCATCATAGTTTTATTTGAAATTTATCAAAAATTAATAATGTCTGTTACATATTTATGGAATCTGGTCCATATTTCTGGAAATTTAAATGCGTTTGTCATATAGACTGGGATTGGGGCTTCCGCGGAACATAAAAAGAAATAAGTACAAGAATTAGGACTGTATAAAGAAGAACTGCGCAGTGGTAGAGAGGAAGACCTGAAAAGAAGAGATTGGAAGTTATGAGACTTTAGTGGTAGAATAATTGGATTGATAAAGAAAACAAGAAGACATCAGTATAGACTTACTATGAAACATATGCGTTTTTGTTGCTGTCGTCCATGGTCGCTGGAATCGTGCCAAACAGTTGTTGCGCTTCCTCGATGAGGTTGTCCATTCTCCGTTGGAACCATTATTCAATGTAGCTTCTCATGGGGGCCACGTTGATTTCATCCTGGATTTCTATGTCAAAAAGTTCGTTTTCTAATTTCCTTAGATCCAAAGAAATACTATGCCGAGCATGTTCAATTTCTTCATTGTGTGCTGCATAGTCTAGTAGCCAGTTCTCGAGCTCATCTACACGAAATTCAAGGATGCCGTAAAATGTTTCTAAAGACAACCCCTTTAAAATATCAAGTTGTTCATTGAAGGCTTCTTTGTTCATTGACAAGAATTTGAGGGCTAAGTTTGGCTCTTGAACCTTGTTGGTACTTCCGAATAAGTCTATTTCGGTCAAGTTTCTTAATAATTCTTCTTTTTCTGATATGGCTTGTTCACATGATTCGACAATGAGCTGCAGGTTATTAACTTTATTTTGTCAGCATGCCTTTAATTTTTTGATCTGCTTTGGGGAGGGGAGATCCTCTTGTCTTCTTTTTAGATCCGAGCTTTTGATGGCATGGTGTGAAAAAGGGGTCAACATATGCTCATATAAATGTTGATCATTTTTTAAATTCATCTGCAAATGTTCGTGAAAATCATTTTCCCTATTTTGAAAGGAAGCTATATTTTGCGATGTTTCCTAGGCTCTAGTAACTAGCTACATTCTTTTCTTGATGTCATTCTCTACAAGGGATCTACACGATGTGAGGAGGCTGTAGGATACTTTTAACTTGGCTGTAGGGATAGGAGGCATGGTTTTTTCTAAAGGACTGGAAAAATCTAGGGTAGCAATGAAAGCCTCCTCAAATTCCTTGACATGGTCTTTCAGTCTGGCATTCTCCGCTTCAATTCCTACAATGGAATCATCAAGAGCATCACCGATTACGCAGTGAAATAGGGAGATTTGGGACGACTGCATTTTCCTAAAGTTAATCTCTGTACGATATGTTCCTTTCTTATTTGTTACATCTCTCTTTTCAATGACCATATTTTTAGATTGGCTGTAAAAAACAATGCCCTGGAATATGAAGGATTCATCTTCGTAAAAAATGTCGGTCTCAGCTATTTCCATTGTGGAACTATGGTGCATCGCATCTGTGGACGAGCCAACTTTGTGCATGTACTCAGTTTCAATTTCAAGTTGCATCTGTTCACTTTCAATTTCGGGTTCATCCCCCTGTCTTACAATGTTTTTTCTCTTCTTCGTCAGGGGAACATTGTGAGAACTATCAGATTTTTGGGTTTCTTTCTTACTTGGGTGGGCCGTTGAAGCGATGCTCCGTGATGTCATGCTCTTGGGAGTGCTGGCGGGGGACTGGACACTCTTCTCACCAGATACTTTTCCCTATTTTCTGTACAATTCAGTTGCGCTTTGCAATGTCTCTACGTCGTAATCGTCAGAAGCAAGATTGTTGTTGTCACTGTGTCTATCTTCGGTCAGGCGTCTATGGATAAAAGAGCTGCTAAATCCAACTACTAATAAATGTTCTTGAAAAATCCCATTAGGGTCGAACCCTTTTAGGATTTCAACATATGTTAGGTTCAAGTTCTTGAAATTGCCTGCGAATTCGTCAATCTTGTTGACATTTCTGCATACAAAGTCCCCGACTTTCCAAGGCAGAGGAATGAACTATTTTTTTTTCTTGTCATGGAAAAAATGCAACCAGTGGTTGTATTGCCTTGCTATTTCTGTAACAAACATCTTGTCCATGATGTGGCATGGAAGGAAGGCAGGTTTTTCCTTGGAGCCAAAGACCATTAGTACACTGTGATTTTTCTTTTGTTCAAGTGTCCCCTTCCTGTTCAAAAACTTGGTTGCCTATCCAGACATCCGGGGAGCATCCTTCCGTAACAATAAATATTTGAAAACCAAGACAAAGTCATTAAAAACTTCATAAAAACAATGGGAGGCCTTGTGCCTCCACAGGGCATGGTACCAGAATGTTACTAGGTCAAATCCACAGTTTACTTTCTTGGAAAGAGACAACTTTGGAAACGGACAATAATGCACTATTGCGAAAATCAAGTAGGATGACATATATATTTTTTTCGATTCTTTGAATCATGACATCTGCGAATAGATTTCAATGGAAATTAGCTTCCCCCATTCGAAAACAAATTGTTCCTTGTCTGTGAAGTACAAAATATAAATAACTATATGAGAAATGCTTACCGTGGATTCCTGTCCCGTTATTCTTGTAAACAACCAAGCAATTTCTCGGAATGGATTTCTAAAGGAACTTACCTGCAATTTTGTGGTATCTTCAGGAACTGTTGTCGGGTCTTCAAGGAACTCGGCTAAGATGTGCAACCCGTTGTCATGTTTTTATAGGAACTGCTTGCAGTCTTGTCCTCTAAAAGTCAACGTTGGCTCCGAATATTTTAACATCTTGTGGAAGACTTGAGGTGACAAAGAAATAGGAGAATGGTCGCACAGTGGAATAATTCTCTGGCTTGAAATATATTTTTTGGCGCACCAAGAGACCACCTCTTTATAGTCAAAAACCTCAGAGACACAGCCTACACGAGCGATTCCAGAGGTCCAAATCACTTCGTTCTGGGCGGAACGGGATGAATAGTAACAGTATGCGCTGGGCCACTGGAAGTTCTGGTCCTAACGCCCGAAGATATTCACTGTATCTCCAAAAAACTGTTGTTGACCTGTTGCCATAAGTTTACAAGAATGTTTTTTTTCTCCAGACGGTGATTGAAATGAAGAGTTGGAAGGGATAATATAACGCTGCACAAATCTTGGTCCAATGCGTGTGAAACGAAGATCTCCTCGAGACTTTTGCTCATTAATGACAATTTCGACGGCTGTTGCATGATGCGCTGTTAACATTAAAGACTAGTAATTGCACACATTGAAGTGCGAACATGGTGAATACGTCAATGAACAAGTAAGCATTGGAGATTTCTTGAACGGGCCAACGTGACGACCCGTGTTTGAGATGAACAATCGAAAGGGACAATATAACTCTCCACAGATCTTGGTTTAATGTGTATTAATGGGATATCTCCTTAAGTGTTTCACTCATTAATGACAATGTTGACGGTTCTTGCATGGTGAGCTGTTAGCATGAAATGTTACTAATTTCATATTACGAAAGAAGTACGAAGGTCACGGGGACAAGAAAGAGCAGTTAATGAGTGTCTAATTATCGAAAGCGGTCGGGCGGGCTTCAAAATAGGGTTTCAAGGTACAACTGTTGGAGGGGAGGGTTAAATTTTATGTCTCAGAAGTTTTTGAGTGTAATACGCATAACACCGAAGAGGGTATGATAGGAAATTCCAGAGGGAAATTTGTATATTGCGGAAGTCCGAGTAATGTTTGTAGGACACAAAACAATGGAGGTGCAAACGTGAGCCCGCCTATCCGGGAACCCGCAATCGAAAAAGTGGCTCAAGTATGGAATAGATAAACGACTGGGTAGATTCGTTTTCGCTAATATATTGAAACTTGTATTATATATCGCATTGCGTGGCAAGATCTTTTTTGCATGTGTCTCGGCATAAAAGAGAAAATAAGAGAAGATAAATTAATTTAAATTCGGGGAGTCGAGATTTAATTAAATTTCACTGTCTCGTCGATGCTTTTGTTTTTTAATGGTAGTATGTATGGTTGTTGCATGATGAACTAGTAGCATTAAACCTTGGTTGGGCACAATAAACAATGCCCAAGAATTGGATATTTTGTGAACCCGCCAACCTGAGGAATCACGAAAGAGATTCCATGAAATGGGAAAGTATGGAAAGCCGTTGGATGGGCTTTAGAATTAGGGTGACAATGGCTTCCCAGGAGACGTGACTTCCCGAGGGTCAAATTGTATGTCTTGAAAATTGAATGCAAAATGTGTACCATGGAAGAGGGGATGATATGGGAGTTTGATGGTCAATCTATGTATGATAGAACCTTTCGGTCATTAATGACATGTTTAAGGTTCATACACAATGAAGTGCTAGCATGAAAGCTTGTCAATTGCATTTCCAAAGAGAAGTAGGAAGGTGGTAGGGGCAGGGAACAACAAGTAAGGAATGGCTAATTATCGAAAGGGGTTGGTGACGCTTTGAAATAGGGATACAAGATACAACCAGTAGAGGTGAGGGCCCGAGGGCCAAATTGTATCTCTTATGAGTGTTGACTTCAGAACGTGTAACATGAAAGAGGGCATGATGATACATTCCCACGGACAAACTGTATATCGCGGAACTCCGGGTACTGTTTGCTAGTTATGGAACATTGGAAACACAATCCTGAGGCCACCAGTTCGGGAACCCGCAATCGAAAAAACGGAAGGGCGGACTCGATACACAATAAATGTACAATGTCATGGAGATACAACCAACATGGGGCTAGGTATTGAAAGGTACGACGAACGACTGGGCTTGGGATGGGGCCTTCTAATGAACAAATTGTATATCGCGGAACTCTGGGCATCGTTTGCAAGTTGTGGAAGATTCCAAACACAATTTTGAGGCCGTCAATCCGAGAACCTGCAATGGAAAAAGTGTCCAAGTATGGAATAAGGAAATGCTGGCCCATACTTGTTTTCGCTAATATATTGAAATTTGTAATAGCTTTTCATTAGATGGAAAGATCTTATTTGCATGTTTCTGGACAAGGTTTGTAGGGATGGTTAGTCCTCGAGACTTCTTCTTATTAATGATGATCCTTACGGTCGTTGCATGATGGAATTTTAGTATTAAACCTTTGGTGTTTCATATTTGGAAAGAAGTACAAGGATGACCGGAACATGAAACAATGACTAGGAATTGGAGATTTCGTGAACCCGCCAACACAAGGATCCAAAATAGGGTGATAAAGTCTCCCTAGAAGACGTGCGGTCCCGATGGTCAAATTGTATTGCTAAGAACATTTGAATGCATAACCTGTAACATGGAAGAGGGGACGATGTCAGAATCTGGTAGTCAATTTTTATATAGCGGAGGACCGGGTGCCAATTGTTTCGTACCAATGTGTTCAGTTGTCACTAATAACAACATAATTAATGCATATTAGGAAGGACGAGAAGTTAATGGGGATGGAAGGCAGGGACAAATACTTTGAAACATTTTTGAACCTTGGTAGAGTCAAGCTTCTGAGTTCGAAGAGCCAGAAGTGGAATTTTAGATCACAAAAGTTTTGAGTGCAAGATATATATCACATAACAAGAAGAAATAGAGTTCAAAAGCGCCAACCCGACAACTGCGGCCATAAAATTGGCTAAGTATGGAAAGGAACAATGGTCGGTCAGATTCGTCATGTGAAGATATAGATGGAGATGAAGATATGTTTGTCCGCCAACATTGGAACCCGCGATCATAGAAAGGTGATTAAACGATAGTCAATTTGTATATAGCGGAGGAATGGGTGCCAATTGTTTCATACCAGTGTGTTCAGTTGTCACTAGTAAGAGAATAATTAATGTATATTAGGCAGGATGAGAAGTTAGTGGGGATGGAAGGTAGCGACAAATACTTTGAAACATTTGTGAACCGTGGTAGAGTGAAGCTTGCGAGTTCGAGGAGTCCGCGGTGGAATTGTAGATCACGAAAGTTTTGAGTGCAAGATGTATATCACAGAACAAGAAGCAATAGAGTTCAAAAGTGCCAACCTGACAACTGCGGCCATAAAATTGGCTAAGTATGGAAAGGAACAATGGTCGGTCAGATTCTTCATGTGAATATATATATGAAGATGAAGATATGTCAGCCCGCCAAACCTGGAACCCGTGATCATAGAAAGGCGACTAAGTATATAACCAGAAAGCTATAACAGACGGGAAGAAGAAAAGGGGAAAAAGGATAAGGAGTCTGCGATGGAATTGTATATCAAAAAAGTTTTGAGTGCAAGATGTATATCACAAAACAAGAAGCAACAGAGTTCGAAAGCGCCAAACCGAAAACTGCAGCCATAAAATTGGCTAAGTATGGAAAGAAAGAGTGGTCAGTCGGATTTGTCATGTGAGGATATAGATGGAGCTGAAGATGTGTCAATCCACCAACGCTGGAACTCGCGAGCATAGAAAGGCGACTAAGTATATAACTAGAAAGTGATAATACATGGCAAGAAGAAAAGGGAAAAAGGACTAAGTATCTCACAGAAGAACATCTACTGTTCGTTTATTAATGCCAATATTTTCGAACCCCTGGTGAGTTCTCACTAGTAAAAACATAAATTGTAGATCACAAAATTTCTTTGGGTGCAAGATGTATATGATGGAACAAGGGACATAAGTGTTGGATACCGCAAACCCAGGACATGGTGAACAGATAATTGGCTAAGTATTGAAAGGGACCGTGGTCGATCGGGCTCATGGTGTCAAGATATAGATAAAGAGATGCCAATTTGCGAATCCAAGAGGCCGTGATCATATAGATTTGACTAAATATAGAACCACAAAGGGATAATAGAGGGGGAGAATGTAATGTCCCCAAGGCCAAGCCCTGTTGTAAATCATGTCTATAAAGTATAAAGCTTGCATTATGAATTGTAATTATGTTTTATAGGCTGGTGAGACAAGTTTATATAAGCTGGTGGGATTATGTGTTATTAGACCAGGGAGCCTAAGTGTTGAAGGCCAGGAGCCTGATTTTTGTACATGTAATTATGCACAGTATTAAT